>JANBQC010000034.1:0-79188 GCA_027576995.1 Dimargaris cristalligena
AATCTGTTGGATGAGGCAAAAATCACTGGTTAAAAACGATTATCCTACATATTTCCCCATACGTGCATCATTCAAAATCTTATACAGCTACACTGAATTCCACCCATATGCAGTAAAAATAAAAGATGTGAATTAAGGGCGGAGAAGTTTAGTGGGAGATGAGATTGACTGGGGTGAGACTATTGCTTTAATGGTTTAGGTGACGGGATTCGTCCCCTTTGGCTTGAATCGGAGCCACTATCCGGGGAAGAGTCAGCGGAACTAACATCGGGGTTGACTACCGTTAGGTGGGATGTAGGTCTTCCCACTCTTGTGTCAACGCTCAGTCCCGTGGGTGACGAGGGCGGGGAATGGGACCTGGGAGTAGCGGGCACTTTGCCACTGAGCTGGGAAACCCGGCGGTAAGGGGGAGGCGAGGTCGCGGCCGTTTCATTAGAGGGCATTTCGAAACCCTCGGGAGTCGGCCACGATGCACTGCTGGTGTCAGACGGACTTGGGTCATGCCCCGGATCGGAGCTGGCTCGACTCGGCCGATGGGAGTGCCGTAGGAGGGACGGTTTCCGGGTCATTTCGGAAATTACCCCGGGACCGACGATGACGATGGGGATATTCGCTGAGGAGGTGCTAGATAATGCCGGGCCCGACGGGGTACTGCTAAGCCGCTGATGGGGATGGGGGTTCAGATACGAAGCATCAGTTGATTTTTGGGAGCCAGGGCCTAGGAAAGGGAACCAGCGACGGAGGGTTTGGGACGCTGAGCCGATGGATCCCTTTTCCGACTCCGATACCAGCGGTGGGATGAGTTCACCGTCTAAGGATAACCGGGGTTCCCGATTCCGGCGTCGTCGCTGCCACCATCTAGCCAAGAACCAGAGGCCAACGGCCAGGGCAGCAAGGCCGGCCGCTCCACCTAGAGCGATACCGACAATGGCTCCGACGGGCAGTTTCGCGTCGCCCCCATCCCTGGCTGAGGGTATAATATTCTGGGCCTCCCTTAAATCGAACTGATCGACCATTTCGAAGCTCTGCACGTCCAGAACGTACAGTTGGTCATCCGCACCCTGGGCCGTGTAGCCAAAGGCGATGACCATGTACTTGCCTACCAGGGTGGAGGTGTGGGCGTAACGCGGACTGGGAGCACCCGCCACAACCCGAGAACTCCACTGCCAGGGCTGAACGGTGGTATCGATGATGAGCACTTGGTCGAAATAGGTATCCCAGTCCCGGGTCGTGCCGCCGAATAGGATGATCTGGTCCTGGAACATTACCGCCGACGCCGCCCGCAGGTTAACCGGAGCCGTGCCCTCCACCACTACCGTGGACCAGGTCTGGGTTTTCACATTGACCACGTAAATTTGACTCACGTTCACGACTTCCGCTCCGCTCAGACCCCCAATGACGGCCATGTGCGTATCGTTCACCATCACGGACGCATGGTGCATGCGATCGCGCGGCCAGTTGGTACTTTTGTTGGTCCGGATAAACTGGGACCACCCCTGGTTCGATGCGGTAAACCGCAGAAAATCGTCCCGCTGGGTAGTGTTCAGGGCCCCCGTGACGGAATCGCTCACGCCGCCGTAGAAGTACACTTCGTTGCGGTTCGGCAATCCCACCGCGGTATGTTCGTACCGGCCCGGGGGGGTGTTCACGTCGTGCAAGGCGGTCCATTTCCGGTCCGCGAGGCTGTAGAGGTAGGTGGAATTCGACGACGCTTGCTGGCCCTTGGGCCGACTACCCCCAAATACGAGAATGGCATCTTGGTTATTAGGGCTGGTGCGAATGGCGGTAGCCGAATGGCCGCCTACCCGGGGCATACCCTCGGTGACAATGTCGTCAGTCTTCCAGGGCGGATCCGCCACCGCAAAGGGTTCGGAAAGGTCCAGGGTGAGAGAGGAATTGTGGTAGTCGGAAGGCCCGAAACCGGTGCCCGACTTGCCGGCCACGACAAATAGCTTATTGTCGATGAGTGCCGTGCGGTGTCCCTGGCGGGCCGGAACCGATACTGCTGCTGTACAGGCGATACTGCCTAACGCAAAGAGCAGCCCATTCCAACGCATCGCTTGTGCTATAGTCAGCGGTGGGGGTGCTCGGGGTTGTTGGTGCGTGGGGGATTACTAACTAGGGTGTGCGCGATAGGTGTGTGGTATTGAGGGGAGTAATAAACTGTCTACACTGTGGGGTCAGTCGATAAACAACGGTACTGGCGTAGCATAAACAACAGTAGGACTATGCGTGGTGCGTTTCGAGCAAGAAGAGGCCAGGTAAAAGAGACCTATTGGAGTTTGAAATAGAAGTAGATGGTGATAATACAAATGGCTCAAAACTTAGGCTACGCCGGTAATAATCATTCTTAGCCGTTGCCTTTCTAAACAACAGAAACCTAAATTAAATATATTTACAAGACATTAGTGGGTCCAGCTAGCTATGATAGAGAGGTGAGAGGGAGATATAGTTGGGGATAACAAAAAAAGGGGAGGGCGAGAGGCAATATAGGAAGGAAACTTCAGGCGAGGGACGGCCGCCGGGAGTTTTTAAAGCCGCCTTCCTTGGAGAATACGCAGGATTTCCAATTAGCTCATCACAACTCATAGGCATGCTGAGTCCCCCCCACACAGTAAAATAACAATAGCCGTAGGCCTTAAGGGGTCGGATGATTGTCACATCTCTCCCATCACTACTGATCTTACGTGAATAGACAGGCTGGAATAATAGGGTTCCCGAACAATAGCCAATGGACTATACTATAGATACACCAGACCAAAATAAATAACCTCCGCGTAGGAGGATAAACAAAGGGTACTTTGACTGGGAACGTCCCGCCACCTTGGCCAGATTTTAGACTAATTGGAAGCCCTCGCGTCTCGGTGGAATTGGCTACTGGCTGGACGTTTCCTCTGAACCTTCCCCATTTGACCATAACAGGTAGTATATTTGGTTTAAATCGGCTTTGATCGATTCATGTGCTTTGGAACGAGGCTTGGTCAATGGAAAGTTATTTTGATTCGGGGGAAATGCAATGCGGAAGGCTTCTGTGGGTTTCCGCCGCCTAATGAGTCGTGGCGAGGGTGTTGAGCTGGGCCGTCCCCAACGAGGACTACGGATGACTTCTTGGGTACTATACAGCTACTAGCTATATGTTTTTTAAATATGGAATATAATCAGCAATAGTATAAGGACAAGTGCCTTCCAAGCGTACTGACCTATTTTGAGCAGAGTGGAATTCACCAATATCTGTGTATGTGTGGTGAAAAAGGGATGTCAGACTCTCGGTGGGATAAACAATCAGAATTGTACAATAGCGAAGTAATTAGTGTGGTTTTCTCTTTTGGAAAAGCGAGTGTAGGTAAAGAAACCTCCAGGGGTGGGGGCATGGGCCACGGTAGCCCTGGGCGACCGACTAGGCTGACAATTGGTTAATGGCCTGCCACAGAAACGGCTACGGATTAGTAGATTTAATCAGGGTATTAACCTGGCACCTGGGATAAAGTTATCTAGTGCTGGGCGATTACTTGAACATAGTACCTGTTAGATTGGGCCATTGATGTATATAACAATCAGTCATTGGGGTGCATGGGTCACTGAGCACATACTATGATCAAAGAATGGTAGCTGCATGGCTTATCTTCGCCTTCTTTGTTGTAGGAGCACATTTGAAATACAGGGTGCAATTGTCAGGGGTTGGGGGGCTGTCACACGCGGGTGCCCTCTCACCCCCTTCAACCGTAATCGAAAGCCCCAAAAACTCTGCCCAGAACAGAATCACGTTGCGATTGGTCAAATCATAATTTATTAGAATTAACCTATTTGTAAATATGCAAATGATAATACACTCATAACAATCTAGCTACTCCAGCCAATGGTAAATTTAGGCGATGTCCAGGTTATAAACGCATCAGTTGCGTTGGCGCTTCGGTTGGGACGCAACCAACGTGCTTGTATGGCATACGTTCCCGACGGCACCTTCACTGGATCCATGGTAACCGCATCGACTATAAACCCATCCCACTGGAAGTAGTAGGGATCGGAGTTCGGGTCCCAGGACCGCCGGTAAAATGTATAATAGCCCAGATTCGCCAGCTGGTAAGTGACCGCCCCGGTGGAGGACGTTGCCGCAATGTAAATTAACACGAGATCGGAGTTAAAGATTTGGATGAAGCCAAAGTACGGAAGGTCCGTACCCACCATGGTGTAGGTTGGTTTCGCACCCAAACTCGGCCATTTGGTGGCCGGTCCCATAGTGGGGTAGCCGGGTGCCGTGGGAGGGGGCAAAATGGGAACCTTGTACAAATAGTCCTTCATGCCCATGAAAGGTAGCCAGCGGTCATACGATTTACCGCCAGTGACAAATTCATACTTCAAGTAGCCGCCGAACACCGTAAAGGAGTTACTGGCAATTTCCGTGGTGAGAATCTTCACTTGAAAGAGGTTGGCGGTTCTCGGATTAAGGGTTCCTTTTCCGCTCGAATTGACATACACAAGCTGCAGATACTTGTCAGTGATAGTGGGTTCCATAATAAGATTTTTGTCGGCGCTGTACGGAGATAATTGAATGGAGCGGTAATAGCTGCTTGTGAACGAGTAGCGAGCCGGGCCGATGTTCTTTAGGGTAACCGAGAAGGACTGGTAACCGGGGAGTACACCCTGGGTTTCCAAATCCCCCATTCGAGAGGTAATAGAGGTTCGGAGGCGCAGGTCATCAAAGATATTGCCCATCGCAATGGCTCCCATGCCCTGGATGGCCGGTGTCAGGGACCGTGCGTAGCCGGCGTTAAACAGAATCTGGGCATGTTCGGAGATTAAGTCCATGACACTGTTCCGATTCTCGCCCGGAAGATACTGTAAAATCAGGGCCACACATCCGGCTACGTAAGGGGAGGCCATTGAGGTGCCCGACATCACAGCATAGGTGCCCATATTGGTCGGCATGGTCGAATAGACGTAAGATCCGGGGGCCACCACGTTGGGTTTGAAGTCCAGGTTGACACCGGGGCCACGCGACGAATAGTAGGAGACGGTATTTTGGGCCGGGTTAGTCAGCACCATGAGCTGTTCGGTCGAGCTGATGCGGAAACTGGCATATTTGGTGATGAGCTCAACCAGTTTGGCGCCAGTAGTCTTGGTAACGCGCACGGAGGGGATGTTCACAGGACTGTCAAAACCCAAGGGGGTCAGGACATCATCGGTTGAGGAGTATACGATCATGCCTACTGCTCCGGCCGCCTTGACGTTGGCCGCCTTGATACTAAACATGCAGTCGCCCTGGGCCACAAGTGCGATCTTACCCTTAAGATTGGTGGTCACCGCTGAACAGGCCGTCAAGGCGCCCGACGCCATCTTACCTCGGAGGACCTGGATATTCGTGAAGGAAAAGTTCATTGTGGAATCTTGTGGGGCCGACCGCATCAATGGCCGGAGTCCGGTGGGGTTCGTCATAGAGATGCCGTACCCGTACTGGGTGGGCGCTTCGTAGCTCCCCACGGCGATCACGTCGGTGCCCGTGGCGGGGGAACCAGTCATCCAGAGGGAAAACTGGCCCTCGTTTCCCACAGCCGACACCACCACCACGCCCTTGCTCACCAGGAACTGACTATACGCCGCATCAATGTCGGTGGAGGCCCCCGACGGATTGGCAATCGAAATATTGATGATACGCATCCCATCATTGTAGGCCATTTGTAGGGCTTTCATAATAACGGCGCTGGTGGTGGAGTCGCTGCTATCGCTTGCGGTGACACAGCCGGTCACCCGGTAGATGCCCAGCGTGGCGTCTGGGGCAACCCCCTTGAATTGGCCCTGGTTGCCGGCGACAATGCCCGCTACATGGGTGCCGTGGCCGTTGCATCGATCCAGGGGGTCCGAGTCGGGGACCGGCTCATTCATTCCTGTGAAGTCATCGCCCACTAAATCATACCCGTACCGAACCCGGCAATTGGTGGTATTGAAACAGCTCCCAAAGGCCGGGTGAGTGTAATCCAACCCGCTATCCACGATACCGATTTTAATCCCCTTTCCCGTCAAACGATAGGCGGAGACCAGGGCGTTCACTCCCGTGTGGTCGTGGTTGATCTGGGGCAGGGCATTGTTGTTATTAGTGAGGGCCCGGGTTTGGTGATGCGACACCTTCTTCAAGACAAAAAGATTGTTTGTGTTGATGTGCTCCACCGAAGGAAAATTGCGGATCTTCGGTAGGTACGCCTCACCCACCCGGATATTCACACCCGCTACCACACAACTGTAATTCAAGGGTAGAGAGAAGGGAATATTGGACCGCCGCAGATCGTCAATGAACGCCTTTCGAGCGACAGCGGTCTTGGCTTCGCTATAGTCCGAAATGGGAAACTTGATAATAAACGAGTTACGAATCGCCTGCGCCTCAACTCGAACTAGAGTAAGGGCAATTATCCACCCGACTAGCCAAAGGGCCAAGCGAGTGGAGCCTAAAGGAATCATCAACACATGCAATTTTATATATAAGAACGTCGCGAATTAATACAATACATTTGGGGGGGGTTATAAAAGTTATAAGTTACTGAACCATCGGCGCCGTCAACGTACAGTAGAGGAACAAGAACATGTCAGATAAATTGTCAATTTAGAGTAGAGTGGAATTGTTAATTACCTGAAGGGCGGCAGAGTGGGGTCATTAGGTATATATTATAGATAATAATTAAAAAACAAGGAGACCGAAAAGAGCTATACCATTAAAAATGTTAACGAATAAGCTCTTAGCAATGGGTAGAAAAAACTATGTACCTTCTGAGGGAGGGGCTTCCTGGATTATTTATACACATACTTGACGCGGTTATTTTAATCCCCAAAATTGGAGCGAGAAAGGTTGGGGCCGAACGATCCCTTCTGGAGCACTGTACCATTCCACGCTCTGGTAAGTTTCATTGTATCTATTGCCATCCATAGCGAGCTTGGTGGGGAACACTGGTGCACATTGGGTGTTATTTTTTTTGGATCATCTGGGGTGAAATCCTCCCTGCGAATAGAAATAATGGTGTCAATCCATCCCTGGCCGCCAAGTTCAGTAAACGCATAGATATAATCCCCTTTAGTTCCACCAGATTTGCTCCTTGTGGACTATTTGTAAAGCCACACTCCCCAGGGACAATATTTTTGCCAGGAATTGGCCGCGAACTTCCCCTATTGGGTCCATGGG
Organism: Dimargaris cristalligena; assembly: GCA_027576995.1. Lineage (NCBI taxonomy): Eukaryota > Fungi > Kickxellomycota > Dimargaritomycetes > Dimargaritales > Dimargaritaceae > Dimargaris > Dimargaris cristalligena. The sequence goes on from JANBQC010000034.1 coordinate 7,166, forward strand.
GGCCAATCGCTCTGAACTATTTACCACACTACAGTGGATGCTTCCGTCTGGCAGTGTTTGAGCGTGTCGGTAGCAAGTAGGATGGTATAAAGAGAGCATCTAGTATTCTTCGATTGTAATCAGTGACGGCGACAATACCCAATTTGGATTCGGCATCATTGCTGATCTTTGAATAGGAAAAAATGGACCAGGTCAATCATATAATGCTGCTGTCTGGTCTTGTACATGCTATAATCTAAAACATACCATCTTCTTGGTCGCTATACTCGGCCTTAAATGCGGCGAGAGGCAACCGCCTGCCGCTATTCATCGTAATAATTGTAAATAGGGCTACTTCTGTTTACTCATTTAAACATGCTCAAAAATGCTTTTACCACACAGCAAAGTCACACCCATCCTCGATGTATATTTAGTATTTAATAACAGCGTCAGAAATCTCTAGATGCGCCAGTTCTCATGGGCGGATTATTTAATGACGACCCAACTACGAACACCTAAAACCAATTATACTAAAATAGGCACTTAGGTTCACAGCACTTTCCTGACGATCCATGTAACTTTCGTAGTCAGTTTTTCCACCATACCATAAAACCCACACGGTATCCGATACATTGGCTACTGCTCCTATTCTATGCATAGTGTTTGTTGGAATACCCCACACCCATCCCGCTTGATCACTTTTACTTACCCCTACTATAATTGCGAGGCTCGTAAGTCTTACTTGTCCAATTCACAGACTGTTTACCAACGTAGACGCATAGCCTAATTTGGGCTCAGCAACCCACAGGTTCACTAGTTGATTTCTTCATAACTCCGTGTAGGGTCTGCCTCCAGTTCAACAATCAGTCGGGATTACTACACTCGGAATTAATCCCAATGGCGCTTATGTAACAACCGGCGACACATGTCTCCGATGTACTCATTACTTACTAGGCTCCCTATAATATACCCTATATATACCACATATCTATAGTTTTAGTCCTTCGTGGTAAGTATTTAAAGGTAGAGTTCAGTGCATACCAGCATCATTAGGTATTGCTGTCCGAATCAGAAAAATATAATAGTCTGCTGCATCGAAAGCAATATGCTGGGCTAAATATATATAGTAGGCCTCTGGGACTCGGTAAGAGTTTGTGCATACGACCAAACCAGGTATCATAGAATGTGAAAACGGTGAATGCTATATGTATGAAATGTTGGAAATCCATTCCTCCCGCCCCACAGATTCCATCAGTCTGATTGGTCCGCCCTATACTCGGGACTGTACTATATCTATGCTTATATCATCCTATACTCGGAACAACGTTTTTACCATCATTACTGCTATTTTCAACTCAATAAAACCAACCGCGGGTATCTAGCTCTGCCTCTTGTGGTTCTTTCTCTCTTCTTTAAATTCTTTAAGTTGCATTTGAAGGTACTTGTGTTACCATCGAATTTATCATTCCAACATAAAAATGGTTAAACCAAGCTGTAAAACGAAAAACACATCAGATGAGGCAACCACTATGGGTTAAAAATTATTTCCTGTCCACATTTCCTATACATATGCCATTTAAAACCTTAGACAGCTGGGCCAAATTTCTCCCATATGTATTTTTTTGAATAACTACAGGTAGTATTTGTGTTTACCATTTGCATTTATAGTTGTAAAATGGGCGTGGTAGATACCAATTTGTAGGATTGAAAAGTGCAGGAATCCGGAATGAAATGGGCAAAACCTGTGAGCCAAACTCAGCATTTGAGGCGATAAATATAATTACGGATACCAATATAACCAGCGAGAATACTACCAGACTAATAATTATGTACATCGGCTTTAGAATAGGTAATTGCAACGCCCCGAATCCCGTAAACTCCAACTACACCGGCTTAATGTGCATCTAGCTAATGTTATTTATTAGCCTGGATTGACCACTTACCCATATGTCTAGTATATTTCTAGCAACATGTGCTTTTACTAAAATACCTCCACCGAATTGTGCAAATTGGGGGTGATTAACGGGTCTCGGATGCCATCGGTTGATTGTCACCCTTGTTCAAGTCAACTTTTTACAGACGAAGCCGCCCGGTAAATTAGGGTGATTTAATGAATACTGCCCGCTGAATATGTGACAATCATTTGTTATATTCCTGTAGTTAAGCTGCGGTCGGTTCGGGTATAGTTGGGAGAACGGCGGCGGCCTAGCACCAATCTAACGGGGAATCTGAATTATAGGCGTGGTAGGCAAACGTGCCTCGGTTGATCTTAAGATTGACTATAACAAATTGCCGACCCCGGCACCTAGATGAGGCGGACTGGACTATTTTTCCGATGGCTCTATTATCAACGCTGCCTTCTTGTATGGCCATCGTCGGCAGCTACTTACCCTTACAATTTTATCCAGAAGTGTAAGCGTTAGACGTAGGATGTTTGAAGAATTCTGAAATAGACTGAAAATGAGACTATAATGGGGGCCTACCTGTTCCAATTGCTATAGCAACATATCCGTGCCTTCTGGGTTCACTCTCGTGGACCGTTATGACGCGGCTGAATCCTATTTTACAAGATTAATCGTCCCATGGAGGGATAGCTCCATGTACCAAGAATAATATCGGGCGAAGTTGCCGCTAATCAACCGCCGTCTGGTATGCGGGGATCAACCAATAAATCAATGGTGTCCACTTTAAAGGACCTATTATTATACTATCCGCCTCGTTATTATCATTCCAATTATCAGAGCCTCCTCTCCAGTTTCTCCACAATGTATTAAACCAAGCAAAATGCGAAGGGTCACTGGTGTAGATGATTGTCGATGGGCAAGGGTAGGACCAAATTAATTTAATCGGCATGGCCAAGGGTGTCTTGAAAATCTCTATTAAGACCTCATTAGAAATTGACCTACTATAGAGACAGGAGTTGAGAAATAACTCGTACGGAAGGTTATCGCACCCACTGCCCATTGAATATACTGCCCTATGGCTATTTTCCTATCTTCCAGGTGACCCCCGCCCCCATCTCTTGAGGATTCTCGGGAGAGTATATTGAACATTTACGTGATTGCTTAACCCAAGGCCCGTGAACCTGGGTCTATATAAATAGCATCGTGAACTCCCCCCCCCCATTATATCCGACACCATTCAATCATTGCCTTCATTTACTCCTTAACAGCTCACATTCACATCCTCTTCACCCTTCATCCCATACACTTGGTTACTAATACTGCCTTCTCCTATCAGTTTCCCTTATCTACTGGTCCATTTCTTCTATTTTGTACTACCATGTACTTTACCAAGTCTACCGTCGCCTTTTTCGCCTTGGCCAGTGTGGCCTGTATCCTGACCAATGTCAGTGCATCTTTGCCCCACGGCTTAGGAAGCGTCCGCCCCCAGGTTACTCACCTTCATCGCCGTACCGTCATAAGGCCCCGTGTTGGCAGTCCTGGGCTTAGTTCCCGCCCTGGCCTAGGCGGGCTATCCAACAAACCTACAGTAAAAACAACCATAACCGTTAGGAAATAAGTGCCCCCACTTACCGAAGCCATAAATCAGGCCACACTCGCCCCTACTTGAGGCACCAGTTTGTATTGATTACTATAGCCTACATCTATATCTAACTCAATAAAATTAGCTGTAAACATCTACTCATGCCACTAGTAAGTCTTTCATAATTATATTAAGTACCGCCAGGAAGACCTTTACTTTTATCCCCTATTTTATTATTCGTGCATTAATTGGCGTAGATTGACAATGCCTTTGGAATTGCGGCCAAAACCATCACCCCCTTTCCAGAATTAATTTTTGGGGCTATTGTGTAGTGAAATTTGCAATACACACTTGGTGTGCAGAATCGTATGCACCATTGCATCCATGCTTTTTTGTGCCGCAATACCCTTCCTATGGACACACCTGGTATTAGGATAAGCAATCAATTGACGTTCAGCCCACATTCAAAGAACTCCACTGCACTGTAGTGTTCACTGGCTAAACTGGTAGTTGAATATTAGAGCTTGTTCACTGTACGCTTGGCTGCACTGCAGCTACACATAAGAGAGGTTCGACTGGACTGAATAACGAATAATCCATTGAATACGGTGGATTTTACTAGCTAAACTCGAGCCTCTCGTCTACTTCCCCATGACATTATCATTTAGAGGCTTGCTCAGCCGGACCGGATTTCACCCATATCCAGGCGTTGGTCCAATTAGTCCCCGTATATTTCCTCGGATTGCTTTGTCTGAAGCAGTACGGTGATTTACGGGACGGTCCCGACTCAAGCAGTAGCATTCGATGGGTTTTCCGACTACACGCCATTATTCTAAAGCCTGGATGGAAGCTGATAAACAACGACTCACCAAACTACTTTCTCAGCGTGACTTTTCCCATCACTGCCCCCTTTATAAGTTGGGAAACGCCTCTCTTCTGTGCTCTGCATACGAGCAGCGGGTTGGTGTACAAGATTCTACTATTATTTTCAACGATTTAACTTATGTAATGTTCCAAGTATTGTGGCAGCCTATCAGTTGGTCACAGCTCGCCTACTTATACTTGTGATCTACAGGTGACACCGAATTATTTAGGGGTGTACTTGCGAGATCAATTGGCTCGGACCCCATTTTCCTTTTGACCTACTTTTCCTTCTTCACTTACCATATGGGAGAGGTTCAGCTGAGCTGTATAACAAAAAATCCGCTAGATGAAGCGAATATTACTGGTTAAAAATAAATTATCTATATATTATCCCATACACTTATCATTTAAAACTTTATACAGTTGGGTCGAATTTCATCCATATATACTTGATGGACTGATTTATATCATGGAAACGCATTTTACCAGTATCCTCGTAATCCAACAATCTGTGTCACCACTCAAACCAATAGGCACTGAGGCGGGCTACTCTAAAAGGAGATTGCTTCTTTGCCTGTACGCCCCGCATCTAACTGTGTGGAATACACGTCTGCCCCTTCGCATGAGCCATGGCGTCGCCCCTTGCAGCACCAAGCAGTATACACCATCCATCCCGTCCGAGCCCCTCCATGTATACTTGCCTTTGTTTTAACCCTGACACTTTAATTGGGATTTACCTTGCCAATTTTTGGGTAAACCAAGTCCACAATTTGACAAAATCAATAGATACTAACTGGGGTCTTTTATATATTAAAAATGCATACAGCAACAAATTTATAGATAATAGATGTATATGTTTGCAGATGTGAAGGAATGAAAAAATAAAACATTCATATAAAAGTATAATATTAATTACGCAAACCCACTAGTTTGCGGAATACTCATAGCAAAAGGTCTAATTAAGCCCGAGGCGAAGATTCGGCGGCATCCTTCTGCACTTCGGATTCCTCATTTTCACCGGTAATCTCCTCCAAAGTCCGGCCCTTAGTTTCGGGTAGCAGGAAAGTGAACACCAGACCGACGAGCATGAAAGCGGAGAGGATCTTGATAATGTGGGGCACGAAGGCGTTCTTACCGCCGATATCCTTAAGCTGCGAGAAACCAGCCTGGGCCACGATGGCACCCAGTTTACCGGAAGCGGCCGAAATACCGTGACTGGTGGAACGGAACCGGGTGGGGAACACTTCACCGGGGTAGACGAACGTGGTGGCATTGGGACCGAAGTTCTGGAAGAACTGGGCCAGGGTAAAGAACACAATGAACAGGGCCACGGAAGCGTCGAGGATGGGGTGGTAAGCGAAACCCAGAATAATGAAAATAACCACCAGGATGGAGAAACCCATGATCTGGATGAATTTGCGACCTAACCGTTCAATCAAAAACACGGTGAACCAGTAACCGGGCACGGTACCCATTAAGTTGATGATGATATTACCGATACTAGCCTGGTGCAGATTTTCGTATGGGTTATCGGAGGAACTGTAGCCGATGGCATCCAGAATAACACCGTTGTTCAAGTTGATACCGTAAAAGGCAACGTCCAGACTGAACCAGCACACGGAACAGGCCACCAAGATCTTGAGGTTCGACCACTTGCGATAATGGGCCCGGAAATCGGACCAGTAGTTGGACATCTTGCTCTTAGCCTTGACGGCGGGGGTATCGTCGACCATAGGGGAGACTTCGTCGGTCGTCAGCATGTCCTTCTCGGGATCGCCGTGGGCAGCCGAAGCCGAAATGACCTTCTTCATGTTGATCTCGTCGAGCTGCGCCTGGAGGGCCTTGGCCTGATCGATTTCGTAGCGAGGGGTTTCCTTCATGGTCAAACGGTAGTAGATGGTAATGATACCGGGAATGGCACCGATACCCAGGCATAAACGCCAGGCCAAATCGAGGTTGCGGATGTCATTGTTGATGGCGGACTTGAAAGCGACCACCATAATGGCGGACACAATGGCCGAGGCCAGGATACCGAAACCCTGCATAGCGAACACAGCCGACATCATGGCACCACGGTGGCGGGTGGAGGAGTACTCGGAAGTGATAACTGCGGACAAGGGATAGTCACCACCGATACCGAACCCGACGATGAATCGCATAATGACCAAGGTAGTGAGCACGCTGAAACCGTGTACCGCACTGGCACTCAGGGCCGATCCGATGGTACCGATGATGATGATCATCAGTTCGATACCGTAGATGCGTTGACGACCGTAGTGGTCACCCAACCAACCGAAGACCAACTGGCCGAACATAGTACCCACCTGAGTGGCCACTTTGACGCCCAAGTCCCAGTCCTTCGGCAAAGTCGATTCACCGTAGTACACGTAGGCCATCATACTCGAGGCTTGGTTGATAATGAATAGATCGTAGGCATCGGTGAAAAAACCGGAACCGGCAATCAAACAAGCCCGGATTTGGGTCCAGCCGAACTTGATGGTTTCGATTTCCTCCAAGCGGCGGGTGGCGTCATCCGCCCCGTAGGCGCGCTCGAGCTGATGGGGGTCCAGGGCACCCGAGGCACGGGGGGTGCTGATGCTGTCCTCCTCGGAGGGAACTTCCTTGAACCCAGAGCTGACATAGTGGTTTTCGCTGGGCGAGCCCAAAGTGGAGAGGGGTCTAGGTTCCATGGTTATAGGTGATAGTAATAAATGGGTTAATTTGTACGGGCGCCGCTGGGTGAATAAGAGATGTGCAAAAAATGGTGTTTTTTTCAGTAGAAAACTGAGAGAGAGAGTAAAATCTGTGAAGTGTGTGGTGGCCTAAAAGTTACAGGGAAGGCACGATCAAGATTGCCAAAAATGAGCGAAGCCAGTGGGGAAAATGCAATGTCGCTAACAACGGACTATTAGCAAGGGAATACTTAAATTAAGTGCAAGTTGATAGTATATGGACAAAAGGTGTGTGACTGGGGGTTTGAAACTGTGGATTCAGTAAGAACACAGCTCGGTTAAATACTAAATCAGTCACCAAATGGGATATGCAAACACAAAAGGGGGGATATGGTAAAGAGAGTGGGGCACGGATAATAGTGTAGCACAGCCGATTACTAAGGACGGTGGTAACAAAGAGGTGGGGAGGGGAAATGGGGTGAAGTGAAATGGTGAGGCAGGAGTCGGGATCGTAGGGAAGAAGTCCTCTGAAGCAAGGAATCCATTAGGAGGGAAAAGACCCGGGCTTTTATAATCATGGCAGTGCAAGCCGCATCCTGTTAAACATCCCTCTAGCCCCCCCTCCCTTAACGCATGCATGTGTGGCCAAGTTAATGGATACCTTTTTTACGCTCGTCTACTTTGAGTCATTCTTAATGGACGGGGGAGTACGCGAGGTATAGTATACTACGAATACAATTGCCTATTTCAATCCAACCTTGGTGGTCCGGCCGAGAGAACCGCGGTATCGTGGTGGTGAGAAAAAATGAGGCTCGTCAAATGACAGACCGACCCACGAAGGAGAGAAGACCAAGGACCATTGCTAGTGGATAAAATTATGCGACCCATTCACGCAAGAGGAGAGTTGGGATTTGTCCAAAGGGCACGCACCCCTCTCTCTCTCTTACTCCCTCTCACTCTCTATTCCCCTCTTTCCTAAATAATTAGTAACAAAGGGTTAGGGGGAGGCGTATTCGAAGATGAATCGCAGCGTTCCTCTTACCTTTGGAGCTGCTTTATCACTCGGCTCTTCTTTTTTATTCGCCACTTATTAGGCCCGCATGTTCGCGTAATCGACTATTTATGGTATACCTCTACCAGATGGGTGCTGGGCTGAGGAATGGCCCAAATTTGATGAAATGAATAAGGGGTGCCAAGTCTCGAATAACGGTGGCTCGTTTTGGCATTGCGGGCTAAAATATAAACCAATAAATCCTGCGCGGACATTCTGGAAAGTTGGTGTAACTACTGTTATTTTGGTTTCCTTCGCAGTAAACGACGGATATAGGCCCGTACCATACCCGCCTAATGAATCCAGTGAGGGGGGCATCGATTATTATTAGGTGTGGCGGTTGGGTAAAGTAGAGCGGCGGTGGTAGGTGGCACATCCTCCACCCTCCTTGTCCCCCAAATGTTTGAATTCGCTTGATATAAAGTGCACCACACCTCTAGAGCCAATCCCAGTACCTTACAGTCTGCGCCGGTAGCCGATGGGAAGTACTTTGGACGATTGGTTTAAGCCCATGGTGTCTGTTCGGCGATATCACCTGCTTATTGGATCAATACCGCATGGGTGAAGGGTAAGGAAAGCAGCCAAGCAACTGGCACGTCGAATCAGAACTATACCAGCATCCCATCCACCAATATACAAGGGTGCCCAAGAGAAACTTACCGACAACCAATAGTATAGTCCTATCAGCCTGGCGTGCGCTCAGGGCCCATGCGGAGTGGAACATGTAAAGTAAAGCAGTTTTACCCACTGGAAATGTACTTCTTCGGATGAATTAGGAGAGGAGGGTTTCCAAAGAGGCGATAGAAGAGTACTAGGAGGCTTCACCACCCCCACATTAGGTGGCTAAATGACAGATTGGTAGAAACATATACATGCCGGTCGGTGTCGAAGTGCGTGTTTGAAGGTCTCCCGCAGGGTCTCACCGAGTTGCAGTACCCCTTCCCCGTCCACCCCATACCCACGCGAATACTACCTATTGAAATACATTTGTTTTCCAAAAAAAAACAAAAAACTACCGACACGTCGTCTATTAACGCAGGGTTAGCAAACCTTTCTACTTATCAAACTATCGTGTGCCCAAATTATTTTGCAGAACTTTGTGAGAGAAAAGGGGGACGAGACTGTGATTTCCCTCGCTCACTCTATCTCTTCATCACTTTCTCTTTGGCCCACCCACCCAATTAGGCTATTATCTCAGATGAATTATGAATCCTGACCACTCGGATGAGTGTATGTCAACACGTTGACCCCAAGGATTCCTCCGAATGGTCCATTTGATCCATAGCCTGACGACCCGTTTGGCTTAGCCGGTGGGTGACGAATTAAGGATATAGAAAGACTGAGGAGGAGTGGGGATGGCGTTCCGCCTGATGCGGTGTATAATAGCCGCCTTCCGTACGGATACACTTGTGACTAGCGAGGCGGGGCGAAACTCCGGGCTATATAATTTTATGTAGATACGAAAAGGCGATGACTAAATGGGCCATGATTGATAAAGATGGGTGGAAAGAGTCCAAGGATCAATTACAATTATGACACCCACCAAGTCGCGTAGTATTGGAGGGGGCATTTTATCCGGCAAGGGAATAAAATTAAAGGGCCCCCTTGATATAGTAAATTACTACACTGTAGGTTTCAGTCATTTTCATACGAGATTATCCTTCCCTTTTGAGGAATTAGCCAGGGAATATATGTTGCCGGTGTGATCAACGTGTCGTCTGATTCTATGGTTAGCTTAGATGTATAACTTAGTGTACATTACACCCAAGATTTAGCGCGACTGTGCTGCCGGGATAGCGGGGGTGCACACGTGTGGACTGTGCATCCCAGCCATTGGTTTACTCTAGCAGACCAATTAATGGGACGAATGTGACAAGCGGCGGCGGTCAAGGGTTTTGGGAGACTAGTAGGGTCTAAATAAGTAAACGCTGCCATTTACCCATTATGGCATTATGATGCACGTCGGAGAGAGGCATGCCTCACATGGATTGACCGCGGCCCAGACGCGGGAATACTTTTTCCCCAAGGTAAATCCGCTCGAGTGCGGGTGAGACGGAATTAAGGTTGCAATCCCGATGCCGCTCTAATGTGTCCCGCAGGTGGCAAGTAGGCTTGCATAAATCCTTCCCGCTTTTCCGACCCATGGCGTCAGTTGGGCTAGCCCAAAGCCATGCACAGTGACGGAAGACCCAGTCACACTATCCCCCCTAGGTCGCTGTCATCGGGGCCCGGTTGAGCTAAATTGAACGGGGTTAACAGGGGGAGGAAGGAGAGGGTGGGGGAGGGCGGTAGACTGTAAAAGCCAAGGTGTCGCCAACTAATGCATAACCAGGTCGCGCGTACCGACACATGTGGAATACTAACAGGCTCACCCAGCTGCATTCACCAGTTGGCCCAGCTACCCAATGATCCGGATCGGAAATGTATAAGTGAAGGCATGGTTCGTTTAATACCTGATGTTTTAATACTTGTACATCCTTTGCCATACCTTGGCCGATCCAAAGAAACCATTCGGCCCACACTGTTAAACAATGCCTATTGGCCACTGCCAATGACTTAAAATATGGGTGAAATCCAGCTCAGCTCTATAGAATTCCAAATGATAGATGTATTGACAAATAGGCGAAATTCATTTTTAACCAATAGCGCATGTACTACCCCAAATACTCTACTTTATACAGGCTGATTGAAACTCTACCGTATAATAAACTTAAAGAATTTTACAACGGTATACCATTGATCTGTTCACTTAGAGGGACCTCTCCATATTATATCATACATGTGAATTGCTCCTGTATCACCCTTCGATTGGAAGCTTGTGAAGTCAACGAATTAGAGGGCCAATATTATCATTTCTAAATATTTGCTGCCATGTGAACCACAGGTACTACCCTCAAAAACAGGAGCTGTTGAAAGCTAACAGGTACTCTCTACTCTAGAACATGGTCCTGCTGTTGAATGATTTGTTCGCATCTAAGATTTCTAAAGAAGCTGAGCTGCGATTGGATCAAACCCCCTCCTGGCTGAATTACTGGTCTAAGGTTGGAGTGAGTTCTTGAGTCCACATGTGAATTAGATTGGCTATCATTGGTTGCAGCGATATTAAAATACTAATGAATCCCGACCTAGATCAATAGTCAATATTTAAAAGTAGAAATACCAATTAACGTAACTCTATACCCAAACCCAACCTAAAAAGGAGATGCCAGATGTGGCATAGAACTATTCCCAAACCCCATCGTGCCCAGGGTAACCCACTTGGGTTTCATAGGACGACAGACCCCCCTAATAAGCTAATTGTATAAGCTAATGTGGCAAGCCCTATTACATGCTACTAGATTGGCGCCGGGAATTTTCACCGGCCAGTTTAACTTGTCAACAGTGACTATTGGTTCTGTGCCGTATGAATTCAATATATTTCATTCGACCTCTGTTAGAACGCGGGAAAAATGGCAAACATTGCGGGCTTGTTGTTGATCCCCTTGTTTACTTTACCAGGTCGCGGACTATTTCCAAATACAAACTACCCGGTCGCTGCACGTCCTCTGGACAAGTGCCCAAGATAGGTCCTCCCCATATAGTGGAGGCTAAATCACCCAATGGCTTTCTGGAATCCCACCCACGCTGTTCCTCTAATCACCCAAACAATTTAAATGCAATTAAGACATGTCAAATCTTCCTAAATAAGAGTGATAGTACTTTAATGTATTTATTTTAGTGATTTTAACCTGGTAAATGTATTTTACTTGGGTATGGCAATCGAAATACTATACCAGAAACCCAGTCGGGCCAATTGGGACGTAGAAACATATTCAAGCGTACAACCGCGAGGGAAGGCGGGGACAGATTAATAGAGGGAGCTTACTCTGGAACCCACTAAAAAGATGATTCGGTCGTTGGAGGTGGGAACTTGCATGGGCATTTCCGGGATACCGTACAAGTAGATGTGATATGCCGTGTGTACCCCAACCGAAGTTGTTCGTGTCGTGCCGGGCATATCGGTGGCAGCCCACACGTGTGTGATATGGCTTAAATTGTCCGACTGTTTCTAGACACGGGAACTGACAGTTTGGTCAACGATTGGGCTTAGTTATCGAAAACATTGCCTATTCTAACCCTATCTGATTTCTCTCGACTGTTGCAAGTAGACTCCTGGTTAAGTTTCGTTAAAGTTGTTAGTGCTTGTGTTTATGAAAGTTGACCTATTGGACTAACTTGTCTGGATGGAGTAGTTCAACGGTTTCCATTGGTCAGTGCTAGCTACATTTCCCTCCAGGCTTAGAAGTAGGACATCCTCTGTCTCTTTTGGCTAGTGTCCTATAGGCGGGGTTGGGGGAAGAGGACATCGATAAGGAGAAGGATTGCCGACGAGACTGGCGTGTGCGACTCGGGGGGCTTTAATCCAAAATTGGCTACGTATTCACCAACCTAGATAGGGGGGACTCAACACAGCCCACTAGAATATCGATAAAATCGAAAATGTTGAAATAAGTGGGCCATTTTTTCTAACTAGAGTAAAATTTGTCTCATCCTGCAACATTTTGGCTATATGGCTGATCCCAATTTCTCACATGGACATGGTCATTACGGACTGCAACCTGGTAATAACGCCAAATACTATCTTAAGCAGTAGGGACTGGATAGGGTATTTAGTGTAAGTGGAGAGTCGACTCAAAATCACCTAAACCCCAAAATGGGGAAACAGGATAAAACGCCAAGTCCCCCCCCCCCACAAAAAGTGTCGGTCGAATACAGCATCTCCTACCATTATTAATGGTAGAGCTTCTCGACTATGGCCTTGAGTAGTTCCTTTATGGTCTATCCAGCCATTTGATATGGCCAGTTTTTTCTGTAGACTGGGCATTTACCAGGACCCGGGCGAGCGCACGAGGGAAGTTGGCTCTCAGGGACCGAAATGGGGCCAGGGGCTCCTACCGCTGTGGTATATATATTGGGAAAATCAGGGGGATGCCCCTAAAGTCCGATAGATAAGCCTACAACTGATGGGAAGGTAGCGAGATTGACTGAATCGATAAAGCCCAAGCACTTATAGCCATGGCGCCAAGAACACCTGTCACGCCATTGTCAGTGTTTCTCTATTAGGTCTGTTGTACCAGAACGACACCTGCCATTTCAGCAGGCTTTTTTTTGATACAGGAGGAGAGGCCTGCGCTTTACTCCTATTCGCCCCTCAAAACCCTGTGTAAGGTTTTCGAGTCGTTCAGGCTGAAACCACTCTATCTCTTCATTCTGCTTGCGTTCTATCCCCTGGCCCTTCTGTCATTAGAAACCCCCCATCTCGCCGTATTTATTCTACTGCCCTTTCTAATTGCTCCATTGGCCCTTTTGATTTCCACCTCGGCTTATTAGTGAGCCCCTTTACTAGTGCGTTTCTATCCCCGCTCCTGGGAACTGTCCACAGGTCATACGAAGGGTTCCCCTATCGCCGCACTAACCGCCGAAGCCTACAGCCGGATCGTTTCCCTATTTACCACTACGGCCCGACCCGAACGCCAAGTCACTCACCCCTCCCCTACCATCGCCGCCGAGCCCACCTCTGTGCCACCATGGCTTTTATGCGCAATCACCTTCTCATGCTGCTAGTGCAGGCCGTCATGACCCTCCTCTCCGCCGTGCTGCGAGTGGTAGATTACCTATCCTTCGCCGGCAACCACCTTATCCAGAGCGCCCTCTCCAGTTTGCCCAAGGGTAAACCACCCTTTCCCATTATCCTTCCGGCCCCCGGTTTCCACCCCGCCCTTTTTATCACCGGTACGAGTTCGGGGATCGGGCGCGACTTGGCCTTGGCCCTAGCCGGACACGGCTACACCGTGCTGGCGGGGGTGCGGCGCACCGAGGACGGGGACCAGTTACGCGAGCAATTCACCACGGAGAGTCAGCGGGGCAAGTACCGGGACGCCAGCCTCGCCTGGGATACTTCTCCGTCGTCCCGGGCCTCCGTCGGTCCGGGACGGATTGTGCCCCTCCTGATTGATGTCACCTCTGACGCCTCCATGAACGCCGCCTGTCGGCAGGTCCACAGTATTATCCAGGAATACGACGTGCCGCTCGTGGGCCTGATCAACAACGCCGGCGTCAGCGGGTCCGCCCCCATGGAAATCGCCTCCCCGGGTTTTGTCAATGATATTTTCGCCGTCAATTACCACGGGCCCGTTAAACTGACCCAGCGCCTCTTGCCCACGCTCCGCCAGAACCGGGGCCGAATCATCAACATTTCGTCCGTTGCTAGTTGGATGCCGGGCGCCGGTTTCGGGGCTTATTGTGCGAGTAAGGCCGCCCTGCGGGCGACTACCCTGTCCTGGCGACTCGAAATAGCCAAATTTGGGGTGTCCATGTCCATCATCGAACCCGGCCGCGTCCAAACGGCCCTATGGGGTAAATTGGCCCACCAGCTCCATTTTCACCAAACCCGACTGGATAGCCTTCAGGCCACCATCCCCTCCCATACCCGCACCAGTCCCCCCCACCGTCGGAAATCCCTCTCCCCTGGTGGAACGGCCCCGGGGCTGCAGCAACCCTCATCGACAAGTCCCGCGGACCCAGAACCGCTGACTTCCAGCGAATCCCATACCACCGCCCTGAACGGCTACCCGGCCGCGCGGGGTGGGACTCACCGGCGGCCTAGTTCCGCGGGCCCCGACCCGTTGGCGGCATCTTTGGTCAATGGGGACGGGGATGCTCCCACTACCTCCACCAGCAGCTCCTCCGTTATCGCAAGTGGCCCTAACGCCCCCCTAGATCCCACCCGGGCTAAGGAACTCTATCGGCCCATATACCAGCAGATTCAAGACACGAGCCAAATGGCACCCCTCCTGTACTTCCCCACCGCCCACTGTATCGATGCCGTGGTGCACGCCCTGACGGCTAGCTTCCCGAAAGTCACCTATCGGGTGGGCTGGGATGCCCGTCTGGCCAGCATTGCATTGACCTTTCTGGGGGAGCCCTTCGTCGAATGGGTTTTCCGGTTAGCTAATGCGGCCTAAATCCAACCCCCTATTTCCACCACTACCACCACGAGTTCAGTTGCCCTATACTGGCCCTGCTTGGGTATGACGTTCCTCCCACTTCCTATTATTATATCGAACTGAATTGCGACGGTGATTCAGGACATTACCTCATATCTATACAGGGGATGGCTTCTGACCCACCGGTTTATTGCTTGGCGCCCCATATATTTCCTTTCCATGCTCGGCCGAGAATTAATAAGCTGAAGCTCCCTAGTCTGTTTAAAGCCGGTGATTCAACGTAGAGGGAACCGGACTTGCAGCATTTTCTCCGACCAACAGCGGCCATTTGATCGATAGCTTCTATATAGGCCTGCCCCGGCAACTGGATCAGTTTTCGCTGGGTCGTTTTCCTTGAGTGCCGCTTTTCACCGCTGCATGGGCGGAAGCCGTTCACTGCACCATGGTTCTCACCAATTCCTCCAGCTGTTATTAGACCCACATCCATGATACCCCAGGTTTACTCTACACCTCTTTATGGCTCTTCACCTCCACACCCATGCGTCTTATTAGGGGCGTATTCATATAATTATCCATTATGGTCTATCCTCGACCGACCCTTGTTTTTGTATACCCCTCACTATATAGCCCATGCTGGCTGCAGTATGTATTCGCTTACCCCATTACGTCACTGTATCCATCAAGTATATTTTCCCTCACCATCTCCGTATTCCCAATAGCGACCCCACCTGGGCTTGGCAGGGCTCTATATGAAACCGGCATAGTTAGTATTATTGGCCCCACCAATGTGGTCACCCCCCTTTGTATATCTTGAGAAATAAACAATATTCCCGTTTTTCCCGCCCTATTATCTAGAATGTTTTGTAAGGGTCTGGTGTCTGTTTAGCTGCGGGATAGCTCAGTAATATCTGCTTAAAAGGGATGCTTGGGCGATCGTTTCATTAACCAGAACCGCCTAATCTTTAAATGGTATTGTTATCCGTCGACCAGGTAGGCGAAACACCACTATCCAAAATCCAGATGTTACCATAGGATCATTGGATTGTCCAGCTGAGATTCCACGGTAAAACAGTGGTCGTTGTAACTGTTGACGCCGTCTTCTAGACTTTCCCTTGAGTGATTGGGACACTTCGTGGTCAGTGTTGTACCACCGAGCCAAGTAAGTCTCTAGTGAAGGCTGCTGATAGCGGGGCGGCCCGCTATATCGATGGCAACGATGGAATGGCGACGAATCGCCCCTACATTAGTTGGCGGCGTCATTAAGCCAATCTAACGTGAATTTCTGTTTGGAAGAAGGCTACCGGTGATGGTAATAGTTTCGACGAACATCACACTCCGTTCCACCGTACAACCACGGGCTCTGTGACAATAACTAGAAGGACGCGGCGACGGAGGGTTGAGATACTCAATGACTCAGCGCCATGACTGTCCAACGTTTCACATCCCCTCCTTCCCAACGGTAAAAGGGAATCATAGTCAATATAAAAGAAAGGGCCCGCAGCGTCCCGTCTCTTCGATCTTTATCGCCTTGCTCATTTTTGCGCACTATTCAATGACCCGAACCCTACTCCTTTCATATCGATTAATCCTCATTTCCACCTCCTCCCCTGACCTTGTTTCTTCCTTTTTTTACCGTGCCCTCTCCCGCTTTCTGGCATCTAAAACCGCTCCAACACCTAGCCGCCCCTTATCTATTTCACCCCCATCGTTCCGTTATCTTCGTATACCTTGCCTCTCTATCCACGCACTTGTAAACTAAAAGTGATCTTCTTTTACACTTAACAGTCTCCAACGAACTGCCCTATATTTCACTTTACTCCCTTCCGTTTATTTTAACGCTAGCTTGAAGAACCCTCCGCCTGTTTAACATGACTCTCGAGGAACTCGCCGTGAACCGCCCCGCCACTATGCCGCTTCCTGCCCCGCCCACGAAATACCCGCTCACCAACACCCGACTAGCCACTTGGGCCGAGCTCAAAGACATTGTTGGTAAGTCCTTGGGCCCCTAAAACAGAGCCCCACCACCCTACTTCGTCTTTACCATGTACCTACCTGAGCTGCCGAACTTGGCCATGTTTTATAGACCCTTCGCATGGGACGACACATGTTCAAAGTATTTCCGGCAAACCTACCTTACCCCTCTCAACCCCCGCCCATTCGTTCCCATTGCCTACATTCGAATGTACTTGTCGACATGGATTCGTATATATTCTAATTCCGGGCTCCGAACTATTATTACACTGCTCTAACATGCATCACTCACCTATAGAGGCGGGCCAATTGCACCTATTAAAACGCAGCCCGCCCATGCAACAGTACTACGATGTCCGTAAGAAGGAAGTGGCCCAAACCCACCCCAGCATGGCCCATTACGTGGTGGACGAACTGCTCGGCTGGTCAGAATTCCTCCCCAAATCGGCTGCCCCGAGTGCCCCCAGTAGCGCCTCCTCCTCCTCGTCGTCGTGGTCTTCGTCGACCACCTCCGCCTTGGCGACAGCCCCACCTTCTTATTCCCTACCTTTGGAACCCTTCGATCCCGTCAACGCCCGCCTACTCCCCAACGACTTCCCCTATGCCATTGAACCGGGGGTTATCCACCATGTGCTGTGGTCCAAGTCACGGTACCAGTGGGGCCCTGATGTCGAGGCGTATGTAAAAGCCCGATTCCCGAACCACGAACTACTCTTCTTCGTTAACCCACCCCACTTACAGAGTATCAAAACCGTTTACCATGGCCACATCTTCGCCAAGCCCTTGGGTAACTAGCTAGACAATCTCTCTGTATTATCATGTATAAAAATGATCCCTTCTGATACACTATCTTATTGCTCCAGGTGCCGAACCGGAGGAAAATAAATAGATGATATATAGTTTCCAAACTTCACACATTCATTAGATACTTCCATCAGTTGATTTAATAAAATCGGACATACAGGCCATTTTTCCGATTCCTTCTTCACTTATTTCAAGTCGGTAGTCTTCCATGATGGCAAGAAAAAGGAATACAATACAAAAAAAGTTATAGCACTAACTATTCCCAAGTGGTCACCCACCTCAGTACTAAATTAGCTGACACGTACTTGACTGCGCAGATCTAACGGGATACGGTACTTTAACGTGCATATGGCCATAACTGAAATTTTCCAATTGTAATATTATATACTCAGTTATTAGTATAATAGAAGCTGGCATTCCCGAATCATTGCATTTTACCAAAGCATACCAAGCCATAGCCTAAACTAGTGGGGGTTCGTAGGAATGTGTAAGTGTCCAGGCGATTGACGGCGGCTTTTGATATTAAATGACTATTGGATAGCAGTATGACACTGACGAGCGTACAGATGAACTCTCACCCCTCTGTTACTGCAATGAACAGTTCTATGGAATGTGTATCGACAAGAATAAAGGTACCACAGCTGCGTAAAAATAGAAATAAACAGTCCTACAACCTCCCATCAATGTAAACATCAAGGCGAGCACTGCTAAATCTCTGGCTACTCTGCGTAGGGCCTGTACCTAGTTTCTTACTGTTTTTCCATGGGCCTGTACATTCCAATTGGGCGGTACATGCCTTTACGTAATCTCGCTCGGCTTGTAAGATACTCCTTCGAAGTGCATTCGGCTACTGGTACGGCCCATCCACTCTCTATTATTCGCGAGCACTCTCAATTACCACAGTGGAATCGAAAGTTGAGTACCATGCTAAAGTCAGCGTCGCACGGGGTCGGGAGCGCACCCGCTCCCGTCACCGGTGATAACTTTGCCAAGTACCTAAAGCCCTGGGATGAACTAGTGTGTATCGTAGGTAGGTTAATATCATATTGGACAGCTCATCGGGACAATAACCCCCAAATCATTTGATTCCATTCGAAATGGAGAACTTCAAACTACAGTTCCCTTTTGGCGATTTATGAATTATAGCATCTAATACCACACTGATATTTACTATAAACCTACTCGATAACCCCTCGTCCCCCCCCCTCCTATCCGCTCTACTTTATTTACTTTAGAATCGGGCAATTTCGTCAGTCTCAACCGAACGAAGGAAGCGGAGGCCATCTACAGCCAAGCCAAGCAATACTATAACCGAGACTACGCCGGCATCGCCGACTTTGTGTTAAAAACCCGCCTAAAATGGACCCTGGAAGAAATCGCCGAGACACAGCGCTTGGTGGCGGCTGCCCACCACCACCCGCCTTCGAGTCCGACTAACCCGGACCGTCCAATCGACGCCTACTTGCCGTTTTATCCGGAATATACGCGGATTCTGGTTAACGACTATCCGTACGCACTTACCCCCGACATTCAGCATTTCGTCCTATGGAGCCAAGTGGAACTCGATATCCGTAATCCTAAATTGATGACCCACCTGCAGGCCAAATTCCCCGGTTATGAAGTCCTGTTTATGGTCCATGTGCCGGCCCTCCAGAGCGTGCGGGCTATCCCCCATGGTCATGTGTTTATCCGGAAACAGCCGTTGTCGGAGGGTTCGGTGGGCATTGGTAAATCAGACAGTTTGGCCGATTCCACAGCCTCGACTGTTTGTAGCGCTAAGTCTACCCAAGGATCCTAGGGATGCCTGATTTTTAGGCAGCCTCTTAGGTTGGCCCAATACTATTTCCAACTTTACCCACCATGCTCACATTTGAATATCCGTCTCTGGGGCTCCCTCGCATTCCCGGACTAGTACGCCAATAAATTTCCTACTACGTTTTTTTTTAAAAAAAATACACATATGGACTATAATCGGGGTTTCTGGACGGCCATTGTATTAGACTATCCAAGACCTACCTGTGTAGTTCAAAATCGGATTTGAAAGTAACAATTTATGTAAAACATCACACTGTCCGATAAAGTAATAGTAAAAATATCAGATTGCTAACGAGTAGAGCTCGGGGCAATCCTTCACATCAATTATCGAGGTTCCGCATTCCTAATCATATTGGGTAACCACCCATTAAATACCGGCGGCGATTTTGTTGAGTGCACTACCGTGCTTGAACCACTCAATCTGATCCTGACTCATCGTATGCTTAGTTTCAATCGTGAATGATTTCTGGGTTCCGTCGGGCAGGGTCTGGGTAACGTCCAGGAACACCGGCGATCCGGACCGGAGTTCCGTAACCCCCCGGGTGGAGACCATCATGGTTCCGTCACCGGTTAGGCGATCGTAGTCCTTGTCATCACGGAACGTGAGGGGCAGCACTCCCTGTTTCTTGAGATTGGTCTCGTGGATACGCGCGAAGGACTTGGTCACAATGAGTTGGCAACCGAGGTAGCGGGGCTGCATGGCGGCGTGTTCGCGGGCCGAACCCTCACCGTAGTTGTGGTCAGCGATCACCAGCCACGGTACGTTTGCGCGGCGGTAGGCCCAGGCCACTTCTGGGATGGTTCCCTCCGTAGCATGGTCCGTCGCCAGGGCGTTGGTGGCGGAGTTGACTTGACCATTGTCGGCGTTGACCGCACCGATCAGGGTATTGTTGGCGATGTTCTCGAGGTGACCCTTATATTTGAGCCAAGGGCCCGCGGCACTGATGTGATCGGTGGTGCACTTGCCCTTGACCTTGACGAGGATCCGCAGGGATTCCAGTTCGCGGCCGGACCAGGCCGGAAAAGGCTCGAGGAGCTGCAGCCGGGTGGATTTGGGATCAACCTGGATGGTCACGGAGGAGGCGGATTCCGTTGACCCAGTCGTAGCGTCCGGGGTCAGGGGTTGGTAGGTAGCGCGGCCTTCGTCGAAACCCCGCTGGGGCAGTTCATCACCCTGGGGCGGGTCCAGTTGGAACTCGCGGCCTTCGGCGTCGACTAGTGAGTCGGTCATGGGGTTAAACGAGAGTTTACCAGCGAGCGCCATGGCGGTCACAATTTCCGGTGAGGCCAGGAAATTCATGGTTTGGGCGTTACCGTCATTGCGGGCCTTGAAGTTACGGTTGAACGATGAAACAATAGCGTTGGGTTCCCCAGGAGCCACAGTTTCGTCCACTCGCTTCCACTGACCGATGCAAGGGCCACAGGCGTTGGCTAGCACGGTGGCGCCGATGCTTTCCAGATCAGCAGTGAGCCCGTCCCGTTCGATGGTACTCCGAATTTGCTCGGATCCCGGCGTGACCAGGTACTCGGACTTGGCCTTGAGGCCGCGCTGACTGGCCTGGCGGGCAATGGAAGCCGCCCGGGTCATGTCCTCGTAACTGCTGTTGGTGCAGCTACCAATGAGCCCCACCCGGACCTCGTCCTTCCACCCTTGCTCGGCGATGGTCTGCTTGAGCTTGGAGAGGGGGAACGAGAGATCGGGGGTGAAGGGTCCGTTGATATGGGGCTCCAAAGTATCCAGGTTAACGTCGATGATTTCATCGTAGAAACGTTCCGGGGACTCCGATACTTGGGAATCGGGGCGGAGGAACGAAGCGGCCTGGTTAGCGGCTTCGGCGACATTCCGGCGACGGGTGGCCACCAGGTAGCGGGCCATGCTCTCACTGTACGGGAACACCGAGGTCGTGGCACCCACCTCGGCACCCATGTTACAGATGGTTCCCATACCGGTGCAGGACAGGGTTTGGGTCCCCGGCCCAAAGTACTCGATAATGTGGCCGGTTCCGCCTCGCACGGTGAGTTTACCGGCCAGGCTCAGAATGATATCCTTGGGACTAGCCCACTTGTTAAGCCGGCCACTGAGCCGGACCCCCATGACCTTGGGGGCCTTGAGTTCCCAGGGAATATTGGCCATGGCATCGACGGCATCGGCGCCCCCCACACCAATAGCCAGCATTCCCAAACCGCCGGCGTTCGGGGTATGACTATCGGTCCCCAGCATCAGGGTACCCGGGGCGGCGTAGTTTTCCAGCACGATCTGGTGGATAATCCCGGAACCGGGCTTCCAAAATTCGATGCCGTACTTCTCCGCGGCACTCTGCAGAAACTCGAAAATCTCCCGGTTGGTGATGAGCGCCTGGGCCACATCACGGTCGGCACTGTGCTGGGCCTCGATTAAGTGGTCGCAGTGGATCGAGGTGGGTACCGCCGTGGTCGGCAGACCCGAGAGCATGAATTGGAGCAGGGCCATTTGGGCCGACGCGTCTTGCATGGCCACCCGATCCGGCTGCAGTTTGAGATACGATACGCCGCGCTCGGGGAGCTCGGTCCCCTGCGGGTCGGCCAAATGCGAGTAGAGGATTTTTTCGGCTAAGGTTAGGGGCCGGCCGTCCAGGCGGCCCTGGATAACGGCCAAGTTACGCTGCAGCCGCTGGTAGTCGGGGGCGGAGGCCCGGGTCGAGGAGGCTTGGGCGTATCCACGGGTCAGACGGCCGGTAACCGAGCTGCTGAGCCGGGAGACGGGCTAAGGGAAAGGGACATGTGTCGGTTGGTCATGCGGAAATGGGTGGTAGGAAAAAAGGGAATGAGTATCGCATAGGCTTTGTAGAGCTGTGCTCCTGGGTAAGAGAAAACACCCAAGTGCTATTGAATTCACAAGGGTACTTGACGAATGGCAGTTGCTAATCGACTATTATGCTAGTAGAAAGATTGAATAGTCCTGGTAGTTAGTACTTACCTGAAGGCGCCGTGTGGTGGCACGTAGGGACGCGAGCATGGCAAGGTCTGGTGGGAGAATCGGCGGAGAGGACTGGGAGACGCTTGGCTAAACTGCCGTATAGCACTAACAGGCGTGAAGGCACTCTGCGACTATAGGTCTAATAAAAAAACTAACCCAAAATAATACCAAGTTACTGTGTTGCGTAAAATAGTAAATAAATAGAATAGTGGGCCAGTGATAAAGAAGAGGAGAAAGGTATATACTATATACAAACACGCAATTAATTCAATCTCTTCACCAATATAGATATATATAATTATATTTGCACTTACATATTGAGTAATAGTCATTTAATCTAAATTGGAGTTATGTTGGGTTGGGTGGATTTTTTTTACAAGTGGTCTACCTACGCTGCTATAAGGCTCCTCTACAGCAAAACCAGATTTCATTGGTGCATAAGCGACCGACAGCCCAGGCATCATCAAACAGGCGTGGTTACAAGGGCGTGACTCATTTATCATCACGAACCACGATCCAGAGTTACTTGGCAAAGGGCAAATCAAATCCCGCGTCCTGGGCCAGCAGAGGAGAGAAGTCCTAAGTCCTTCCCTCCATCTAATGCTTATACTAAAAATGTAAGTTAATCCCCCTATAGAATCAGGCTTAACTCTTCAACCATACAAATGATTCACCCAGCAAGTTAGTTCAGCACAGCATTTTGGTCTGTATTGCCAATATATTTCAATGCTTCAAATTGGGATTTTATTAGAGAGTCTAAGATATTTAACCAAGCATGCCATGCCGCCCCACATTACACAGCCCAATCTAGTAATTTACCGCACATCAATGCTGACAATTTGGACATCGTCGTAAGGCTTATCCTGTTTGTCAACTTTGACATTTTCAATCACGTGGACGGTATCCATACCAGCGGTAACCCGTCCGAAAACCGTGTGCTTGTTGTCGAGCCAGGGCGTAGGCACTACCGTGATGAAGAACTGGGACCCGTTGGTGTTGGGCCCGGCGTTAGCCATACTGAGGGTATAGGGCCGGTCATGGCGTAGGTCGCGGTGGAATTCATCTTCAAAGTCCTCGCCCCAGATGGACTCGCCGCCCGTTCCGTCCCCCAGTGGATCCCCCGTTTGCAGCATGAAACCCTTGATCACGCGGTGGAAAATCAGGCGGTTGTAGTAGCCCTGGCGGGCGTGGGTCACGAAATTCTCCACAGCTTTAGGGGCCTGCTCCGGGAAGAGCTTGAAATGAATGTCGCCGAGGGTGGTGTGCATGACCGCGGCACTGCCCAGTTCTTGGTGGAGGGGCTTTTCGATAGCCAGCGTCTGTTCCTCCCGGGACGGTTTTTCGTTGAAAATGTCGCGGTCCGTCTGATCGCCCCGGTCGCTGTGGGGGTCCCGCCGCGTGAAGAGGTAGAACCGGTTACGCCGGTAAGCGGTCGCAAAGAGCGTGGGGTCCCCGGTCTCCTCGATCTGCAGTAGCGGGTTCTGGGCGGTCATCCGCGCCAGGCCCGTGGGCTGCTTGGCCAACAGGGGTATGCCCTGATACAGGGATAAATTAAGGAACCGCAGGGGCTCCGATTTGCCCAGGAGCAGCGCCACCTTATTAGTCACTATGTTCACCACTTTGATGCCCTCCATCGTGGGGTAGAGGATAAAGTGGCCGCTCTGGTCAAACACCGCATTCATGGTCCGGGCTAGGGGCGAGTTCTGCAGCTCGAGCTCCACTGAACGCCGCCGACCGAACTCCATAGGGTCGAGCTTGTAGATGCAGGTACCCGCTTGCTGCATGTTACTAATGGTGTCCAGGGATTCATCGTATTTGCGAATGAGTTTGCCGGTATCAAACTTGAAGACGCGGATTTGACGGTCGTCCACGTTCAGGGTAACAAAGTGATTGTAGTCAGGGGAAAAGGTCAGCGACGTGGGCACACATTTGCCCTTTTTAAACTCGTACAAGTCGGTTTCTGACTTGAAGCGGAACCCCAATTGGGAAGGTAGTTCGAACGTCGGGGCCTCGGGGGTCCAGTACTCGCACATGCCGGCACTATCGACCGACACCACGCAGTTACGCAGCGGGTTGAACGTCATCAGAGTGACGGGTTTCGAGTGAATGCTGGAGATGGTGTGCAGCGGCTGACCGTCGCCGCGGCCATCGTACAGGTAAATCAACGACGACTCCAGGTCGGTACAGGCCACAACGGCCTGGGCCTGGCCCCGCCGGTGGAACCAACACACGCAGCGCGGGGTATAATCAAGGCGAATGGCGTTAATCATGTCGAAATTAATCACGTCGTAAATCTTGAGAGTCTTATCCGTGGATATCGTGGCGAACAACAGTCCATCGGCCGACAGGGCCACGCCCGTGATAGGTCCGAGGTGGGACCGGAAATGCTTGACGAATTCGATCCCTTCGGGGATCTTCTTCCAGAATTTGAGGTGGCCATTGCTGGACGTGGTGATGATAAAATCGTTGGCGGCCACATTGGTGTAGGTGAGCACATCGCTATGCATGTAACTGCGCTCGTACATTTCGGCATCCGGGAGGGCGCGTAAGTAGAGGGGCTCGTGCGGTAGTACCCGCCGCTTCTTACGCGGCCCTTCGGCATCGGCGGCCGAGGGGGGTAGGGGACCTACTATGCCGTCGTCATCGCTACCATCGTCCGAAGGAGGATTGGCCCGTTCGGGCTCAGGGACTTTCGGGGCCTCGGAATCCGACATTGAATAAGAGTCAAAAAAATGTATTATAGAGTGAAAGGAAGGTCGAATAGGGGAACTGAATGCATATAGAGAGGTAGGAAGGTGGAGAACGAACGGTGGCGGTACTAAATCGGAAACACCGCCTTGGCATGTGGAACTTTCACTAACCTACGCGGAACGGGGTTCTCTGCCAGTGAGGCGGAAAAAATAGACAAGGCGATGGAGAGGCCAAACTGGTGGTTTGAAGTAGAAAATGATTGGGTTTAACAAGGGTGTGCTGGTATGGTACTTTCCCTATAAACTGCCCGCAGCAATTAGTTATTGACTAGGCCCTTTAGTCTCTTCTACCAATACTCGTACCACTGGGCTAGTCGCATTTGACCCGCTCCTGTTACCTATCCAGCCCTTTGTCGAAACGTCTCATATCAGGATTCCAGGGCTTTTGCACTATCGTGTGTGGAAAATATTTTTACAGTTGGCTTTCTATACAATCACCAAGACTTCATTATGGAACCGTTAATTCGAAATCAAGCACACGGAGGGGAAAAGCGGCGTTTCCGGTGAGAGGACATTGCACACGGTTAACGAACTTGCGTACTGTGCCAGCCCAACGACCTGTGCGCTACCAAATATTACGTTTGTGGGTATCACATTTAAAATTCACAGGTAATAGCAAAGAGGTATCGCACCACCAATGTGGGGCAATGTGACCCATTTCTAGAAACAGTAAGGTCTTGCTACATCACGAGGCACCAGCTGCTGCACACGCGTAAAATGGCCAGCGCTAGTCTGAACTCCAATATTATGAGTATAGGAAATGGTTTTCACCCGCCGGAGGTGGCTTACCGATAGCACATGTAAGAGGCGGATTAATTAACTGCGAAATCGAATGAAGCAGCTGGACTGCAATCGTACCGCGTACATTTGCTCTAACTGGAGCACACTTGCACATATGGAGGGGCGACCCGCCACAAGTAAGCCAGTGGGACATAGCCCGCTTTTACCCTGGGATATGAGGAGCGTGGGTGGTGCGGGAAGCTCGGGGTGACCTTGAGCCCTCCGAGCAGGTATCGAGCGAGCTCGTGCACAGGATATAAATAACCCAGAACTGGGGGCTAATTGCAGGCGGGTTCTAATGAAGAACTGACCCGTCATTTAAAAACGAGGACACTTCGAGTCGCCAAATTGGTGTGTAGTTAGGTGTGATTTACAAGTTATGGGGGCACATACACTCTCTCTAGGGTGATTAGCACCTTTACCAAGGGTATAATCGACCACAGCTAATCTCATGATAACCCGACTGTGGATGCAATCTCGGGCAACTCGATAGTTTATATTGACAGTCACTGAGGGCAGCTTAGCTGATTTCTAAATCAACGGGTTGTTGTGAAGGCCGATTTCTCTATTACCTGCCAAGTGCCGTTGGTTCGAGGGGAATAAGGTAACAAGATCCCTGATGCTAAGCTGATAAAGACCGCCACGAACCCTTCCATGTAGGATATAAGTGCATGGAGTGTGGGCTATGCGGCAGATAATGTTCTCAGTCTTGTACTAAGGCGCAGGGAACTAAAGACTAACCAAGGGAAATCCTGGCATTTGTTGCCAAATGAGTCACCCGTAGCTTCATTCAGGACACTTGGAGACAATGGGAAGCGATATGTATTGGGAAGAAGATATTCAGCGGTACGTTGTACAGCGACGATAGGGCGGAAACGCGACTTCCCTGTATCGAATAATTGCTGAACCCCTTAGGGCCATGGCGGGGGGCCTGCTTACCCCCCGATTCAGCACGAGGTGGCTCACCAAGGCCTACTATGGCATATTAACTTCCCTTCAACTGGCTCAGGGATCAGCTAGCCGGTGCTTGATAACGATTGGCACTCAATGTGACTCGGCCAGCTGACTATCACTTGAAACATTCCACCGATTGAGTGGCGGCAATTGTCTCCCTTTAGGTTATACACCAACCCCGCAGCGGTTGGATTCCTCCTGATTGGCACCCCATAATATCCACTATTCACGGGCTACAGCGCTTCCCCGAGTAACTTGTATAAATATCATCCCGAGCGCCCCACGAATGAGACGCATCATTTACACCCCACCGCTACCCTCCCCTAACTTCACCACTATTGAACTATATAGCCTACAATTTTCAGATTTATTGAGCAATTCTTGAATTAGTTAGCCGCCCCGCTGCGACACACTCCTAAAAGTTACACCTACAGTCCCTCCCCTACTTTAGCACACTCATTCTGTGTATCCTCTCCATCATCCTTGATTGCTATCATTTTTTATCCTGTTACACTACCGTATAATTATTGTCTCTGTCGTTCTTCGGTACTACCGACCGCTCACATTCGCTCGTGCAAGCTCGTCCAGTCATTAGCACCCGCTAAACTGTACTAGTACTTTTCTTACAGCAACTTCCCCTCCCGCCATTTAACACCCCATCTCCAACTCCGTTAGCCATGCGTTACTTAGTTCTATCCGCCCTGTTGGTTTTCTGCGGCACTACCGCGGCCCTCCCCGAACGCCAACTGGTTATCCAGGGCGAAGCCCCGTTCCCAACCCCAAGCTTCAACCGCGACTCCTGTCCCATTGACCAACGCTCATGTACTAATGAGCAAGCCGACAGCTGCTGTACGCCCAAGAACGGCCTTTTGGTATTCGCTCAACAGGTAAGTCGGAGCTCCTAAGCCATGATTAGTTTGGCGTTATGGAAGTGGTATTATAAGTCTAGGTCGAGCCTATTTCGCCAAAGTCTCCTCGATATTATTGGAGTTACCCGGTTATGGATATCAATTGACCCGGGTTTTAATCAAACCAACCATGCTCTAGCCCGTCTCTTAGCTACTAAGTAGCAAATTTCCACCCATGTGACCTATTTTCTAATACACCGGCTACATTTAATCCTACCTACCATCCCGAATCTAGTGGGAGCTGAACTACGGCCCCAAGAAGAGCTTCACCATTCATGGCCTATGGCCCGACTTATGGTGAGTGAATTGCTATCTGGCAGCATGTTGATCCCCTTTAACCAAACCCGCCTTTTTGCTGTGCACTCGGGGGTGACTGTAATGAGGCCAGGCGGACGGAGCTAGTTGCCCAAATCCACATAGTGGGTGGTATGTTCCTTCACCCCTTGGCTCTTGCCTCAGCCCTTCACTCACCTTATCGTCCATGATATCACTGCAATAGCAATTCACCCCTGGCTATGCCCCACTTACTGACCACTGCCCTCCCACCCCTGTCTAATATTGGATTGAATCCATTCCCCCTTTCCGCACCATGTACCCACCCCTCTCCTACTATCACAGTGACGGCACTTTCCTGCCCGCCAATGGCTGCGACCGTGATCGCAATTACGACGATATTGCGAGCATCGTTCGCCGGCGGGATTCCAGCCTCCTCGAGTGGATGAACCAATACTGGCCATCCAACCGCAATAACAACAACGTGTTCTGGGCCCATGAGTGGAACAAACACGGTACCTGCGTGACCACCCTCGACCCCAAATGCTACGGCGATACCTACAAGCCCCAGCAGGAGGTGGCCGACTACTTCAACCAGGTCAAGGGCGTGTATGAGGCCAACAACCTGTACCAAGCCCTCAGTAACCAGGGCATTATCCCTGGCAGTAGCTACCCCCTCGTTAATATGGCCGCGGCCATCCGCCGCGAATTGGGCGTCGAGCCCCGCTTTAGCTGTCGCCGGGGCCGGATTCAGGAAATTCGAATGTGGTTCTACGTGAAAGGCTCGACAAACTATATTCCGGCCCCTGCCATGGGTGGTCACTCTTGCCCCAAGATGGTTTTCTACCCCGCCAAATAGTAAGTGTCCCAGTTACTTACTTCCCATACCGTCGACATCGGTCACCGACTAATATCTAAACTACTATGAATCCCAAAGCCCTGAGTGGCGGTCTGCTACTGCATCTCTTTAATGATCATGGAATTCTAACCCTTTCCAAGGGTGTCTCATTGTGATGTATTGCTATATATCTACATCTTCCCTTTACCCACTAGCGAAGGTGATGACAAATTCCCTAGTCATGGTCAGCCAAGGGTTTCTCCTACTTGGACGTTTCCGCAGAAGTTTCTGTATACGGGATCGCTTAGCGTTTTTGCATATCTGTACTCTATGTCTCCCCAATTTCTTACATCTACGTTCACTCTACTTTTAATCTATTTTGCGACGGTACCCTAATCAAATAGTTAAATTATTGTTCATGCTTTTTTTCTTCTTTTGGTTGATACCAGCTTTCATGTAACCTTCATAAATATATATCTTATTATGAATCAAATACCCGATTTCCTGAGGGACGTATTGGCTAGTTTTAATAGACATAGTTGGGGGCGTCGAGATGGCACGTGTAGTTCAACTGTAAGACCAGTCCATTATTTGGTAGCATGTCGGGGGCACTGCTACACAGGCCCGGCCCATATTGTACAGCGACAGGGGCACCCATGAAGGATCGCCGGCCATAGGAATGGGCTCCTGCTGGTGAATAATCCGACGGTGTTTATGTTGATCCCCATTTTATGGTACTGGCGTCTGTCGGACGCATCTCTATAATTAATAGTAGTAGAAAATATCGCACGTCTACAGCCCAGGTATTCGTGTGGATTAACCAAATGGTGCCATGTGTTTACTTGGCGATTTTCCCTATAAAGTCGTTCGTCTAATCGTAATGATAATAATGTAAATAATTAGATACTGGAATCCAGCAAGGTAAAAAATGCCACTAGTTAGTAAACGAATAAATTACTCATTCTTGCTACACATATCAAAGTTATTCAAGACCCTCTGCTCTATATATTATGTTGGGTATTCCCTGCCAACCATGAGATCAAACACTCCCAATTCCAGTTCTTCTAATTAGACGAACATATACTTTTCTGTTAGCCAGAGGTCTGTCGCATCGGCGCTAGGCCGTCCGAAATGTGAGGTGGAGTCCACCTTACGTGTTCCCAGGCCTAGCACCCCAAAGGCGGAGTCACCCAGCATCATAGATAGAACAGGGCCGCAGGGGTAGAAGTAGCGGACTCAGTCTATCCAACTGCCACTATGCCCCTGAACTCTAGGACATATGTTCATCGAAACGTGAGTGGACTACCCCATTCAGTTCGGTACGATCAAATGAGAGCCGGCGTTCAACCCGAACGATAATAATAGAGGAAGGTCGTTTAATACAACTATACCTACAAAGGTAAACAAGCGGCATCGGAAATAGTTAATTTAACTAAATATGTAGTAACCCCAACATTCCGCCCACCCACCGGACCTTAGACTACGTGTAGCACGTTTGGACAGTGACAAAACCACCCTGGCATTCCCGTGCGGTGGGACGTGTTAGTAGGGGTTCAGCCGGTTTCCTCTACGGACTATCAAAACGGCCGGACTTCCCAGTAGTGTCTATCCTGCGCCAGTCGTAGTATAAAACTTACCTATGCCCTCTTGCAAAGGGCCTATTTTCCACCTTTTGTGGTATTATTGCTTATATTTGATGATAGCTTTGTTATCTATTGTTATTATTATTTTATATTCCACCTAATCATCTGTATTTAATCATTATTGAACTAGGACACTCCGCCATGCCGCGTTTACTCAATCCTCTCTTACTTGTCCTTGTGGTACTGATCACTCAGGTGTGTGGTTACGATGTCGGCATTTCATCCGGATGTCCCAATAACCTAGTTAGTTGCGCCGAAGGGGTTGATACTAACACCGTTAACAACTGCTGTTCTCCCGAATACGGTATGGTTATCCTAGATCTCAAAGTAAGTCAAGTTTAATGTGATCCAGGTACATTTTGTTTTAAGGAAATCACCTATTTCCTAGATTAAAATCGATCTATTCAACAAAAAGCAATATCCAATCATCCAATCTTAACATACTGCTTGCTGCCGGTTGATATATATTTACATGGCTATAGTGGTTGTTTAGTTCCGGCCCCGACGACAATTTCGTCATCAGTGGACTCCAAGCGGCCACCTGTAATGGTCGCCTCTCCCCCGAGAATGGGTGCAATATGAAGCGGGGCGTAACCGATATAGGCAAGCGCCTCAACAAGACCGACCCCGATCTTTACCAGTACATCGAAAAGTATTGGTCTATTGGTAACCACAAGGCCGATAAATTCTGGGAACATGCTTGGGTGCAACACGGGACCTGCATGACCAACCTGGAGGCCCAGTGCCAGGGCAACCAAGGTACGGAAGATCAGGCCGTCATTAACTACTTTGTCGCTGCCCGTGGTCTGCACGAAAAGTACGACGTGGCCCAGGCATTGGCTGACAATAATATTCGCCCCGGCTCGTCCGCGCCCGTCGACAAATTCCGTAAGGCCATTGAAGAAGCCTTTGGAGCCCCGGTGGTTATGCGCTGCACGAACAGTGTGTTGGATGGCGTGCAAGTGTGGTTTAAGGTGCGGGGTGGTAACGATTTTGAACCAACCGAACCCCTGATTAATAAGAAGTGCTCAGCCAAGACCCTCACCTTCGCCTACAAAAAGTAAGTATGGCATACATTGTTATTATTTTTTCAATATTGCGGAATCAACATGTTACTTTAGGCTTATCACCTGGTATCTGGGTTTTAACTTGGTACTAACTCAATTTCTGAACCATAAACCCAACTCCGATATTCCATCAAAATAGCAAAGTAAAGAATAGCTCAGGCGCCGATGACAGAAGCAATAGCGTAGATTTGTTTGACAGTGCCTCTCCCTCCCTCTGGGCTATGCGGACAATTGCCACCTTCGGCTTGCTGACCATTGGCTTCGTAAGCTTACGCCGCGTCCTCAACATTTAATACAACCACTCGGCCATCTATATTAGCTATATTACATACATACCTATATATACATAATGAACCTACTTTAATACTACTAATTATTGCCTTTAAAACGTTTTAATAATTTATATGAATAAAGTTTATTATTTCACAAACATGGTGAAAATAGTTCTTGTAGAGGAAAATAGTTCGCTACTAGTGTCAATTATTTAGTGAACGAACTGGTGGCAAAGGAGAGGGGGGGTAATGAGATCTTCCAATCACCCTATTTCAAGTCAATTTTAACATCCAGCCTTTTAATTATTCTGGCGGGATTACCGGCCACCACGACATTCGGGGGTACATCTCTAGTGACCACGCCACCAGCAGCCACAATCGCACCCTCGCCGATGGTGATACCGGGTAAGATGATGGCCCCTCCTCCGATCCACACATCGTTGCCCACATGGATAGGCTTGGCATATTCGATTCTCGATGACCTTGCGACAGGGTCGAGCGGATGAGTCACCGTATATATTTGCACATGGGGGCCTAGCATGACATTATCACCAAACATCACGGGCATACAGTCCAAGATGGTACCAAAGCCGTTCATATAGAAATTGCGTCCCACGCGGATATTATACCCGTAGTCAAAGTGGAAAGGCGGTTGGAGGTACGTGGTTTCGTCGCATTGGCCGAGAATTGCCTGGGTTAGGCGTTGCCGTTCACCATCGTCGGTAAACTTCTGCTCGTACTCAAGCTTGAGCGTGTAGAAATGCTTACGCTCGGCGACAAGTTCGGGGTCGCTCCCAAAGTGCAATTCACCGGCCAGCATCAATTCTTTGTTGGATGGCATATCGAATACAGAGTTAACCAAAAAAATTACGCTACAAGGTGGTGTGGGTTTGTCGTGGAATAATATAAGGCAGTGGTACTGTCGGTTATTGTGTACGATTGTTACTTTTCTCGGCAGAAGCGTGGATGGCAGGCCACCCAAAAATACAGAAAACAGATAATGAAATTCAAGTAGAAATTATATGGGCTAAGGGTCTGGATATATACAATGTTCACAGTAATGCCGTTTCATAATTTCATAATTTCGTTGTGGGTTTAATAGAAGGCCGCTGACAAATAAGTGCATATCCCAGCCGACTCTCCTGGGTGGAGTGACCTAACTTTATTTATAGTCTGACAGTGACTCGTTTACTTAATCCAGGGCCCGTTTTCACAGGAACGACATATTTTCCTACGTTTATCGGTGAAATATCTTACGTAGCCCATAATGGTGAAGGAAGAGTAGACGGGTCAACCCCTTGCCCTAGTAGAATATGTTACAATCACCGTATAACTTGGCAGGTTTGCTTTGCATGACCCATTCTCCATCTTTCCCACCCCAATTCATCTTGCTGGATGCCTCTCACAGGCACTTATCGTATGAGAATATGTCGTCCTAGGATGCATTTGGATCTGCGTAATGGGGATTATCTTGGCCGCCCCTCTCCCTGGCCAAGGGCTGAAATGGTTCGGCTGGAAGGTCTGTCAAGTCAACGCGGGTAGGCCACACCTCTACAACCTGGTAGTATAATAAAAAGGCACAACTTACAATCTGCCTTGACAGGCGAGATAAAGCAATACAATAAGAATCGTTTGGGATATATACATACTTCAGTAAACTACTATGAGGACATGGATATTTAACGAAATGGCGAATGGGTCTGGCCAGGAAGTTTATACCTTGGATATGGCCTGTCGGGTTAGAAAAGCCAGGCGGTCTAGGCCCATAGACCTCGGCATTTCATTTTATATCGATGAGTAATGTAAGGCATTACCGCCGATTTCGAAAAGAAATAGCCTATATGTCGGCAACGTTAAGCTAGTCCACCATCCTTAACTGGGAATATTCGACCCGGTATTTGACTCTGGACCGTCACCCAGTCCTATCAACTTTAACTTGGGTTCTACTGAGCGCTTCTGAGTATATAGTGGGCCTATGTGGATCATCTAGTCAACGAACTATCTACCATCATTTCGATATATTTAATTACTGTAATGAACACACGAACATTTCAACCCAACGCTAAAATTCCAGGATGTTTCATGGCGTTATTCAAATTTAAAATTAATACGATTCGCTGGCATTAACATTCAGCGATACACAACTTATTTCTGTATATTCAAAACAGTGTCAAATGTATTAAAAAACGGATAGGATTGGCTGGAACGACCAACATATATTATATCACATCAGAACATAACCCAATAGACCGCCTTATTCTGACTCTTTCTTCTGCTTAGAGACCTCCAGACGCTTAATGACCCGGGCTGGATTACCCGCCACCACGACGTTCGAGGGTACATCCTTAGTGACCACACTACCCCCCGCCACCGTGACACCATCGCCGATGGTGACACCTGGCAGGATAATGGCCCCTCCTCCGATCCACACATCACTGCCAATGACAATGGGCTTGGCAAACTCAACCAACGTGGACCGTTCGACCGGATCGACAGGATGGCCGGCGGTGTAAATTTGCACATGGGGGCCCAGCATGACATTGTCGCCGAACGTCACCGGCGCACAGTCCAGGATGGTGCAAAAAGCGTTCATGTAGAAATTGCGCCCCACGCGGATATTGTAGCCGTAATCGAGGTGAAAGGGTGGCTGGAGGTACGTGGTTTCGTCGCACTGGCCAAAGATGACCTGGGTCAGGCGTTGCCGTTCAGTGTCGTCGGTAAACTTTTGCTCGTACTCAAGCTTGAGCGTGTAGAAATGCTTGCGTTCAGCGATAAGTTCGGGGTCACCACCCCAGTAGGGCTGGCCGGCTATCATCAGTTCCTTGTTGGAGGGCATGTTGAAAATGATTGTTGGAGTGCGATAATATTGACGAAATGGTGCTCAATACCAAATAAGACTGAGACGGTGGTACTGCTAGAGGTTTATTCGCGGGTCTCGCTAAGCTCAGTCGCTACGTATATGGCTGTAAAACCTGGAAATAGGAAATGATCTTGGATAAAGATCCAATAGGTAGACAGGGTAGAAAAGGAAAGCTGCCTCAGCATAATTCAATGTGGTTAATATAATGAGCTGATAGCAGAAAGAGAACCTAATGATCAACCTACAGTATATTTCCAAAGCCTTATTCCAGAGTATAAGGCGGGGTAGAGCTGGAGT
Organism: Dimargaris cristalligena; assembly: GCA_027576995.1. Taxonomy (NCBI): domain Eukaryota; kingdom Fungi; phylum Kickxellomycota; class Dimargaritomycetes; order Dimargaritales; family Dimargaritaceae; genus Dimargaris; species Dimargaris cristalligena. The sequence continues at coordinate 42,392 of JANBQC010000034.1, forward strand.
AATCAGTATCAGGCTGATTAGTTCACAGTCTCTTCCCACTCACTACTATACCCAAACCACCTGCCCCCTTGGTATTGGTGGAAACGTCCTGCACTGCCCCTCCAGCTTGAGGGAAACAACCAGAAGAAATGGGCAACGGTGTCCTTTCAAACACCCATCACTATCGTGAAAGGGGAGGTGGCGTATAGCTGTCAAGCGAACGAATCCCTCACCCAGCTCTATGACCGTATAGCCAATGCTATGTGAGACCTGCTTACCGCTTTCCATCCATTTCTCCCCTTAATGGTCCGTACTGGTATCCTAGATTATTGGTGAAACACACTCGCCCCACAATCACTTGGGAGAGAGGCCCCTGTGGCTGAATAACAACAGCCTGGTGGTGTGTTATCACTAATGTAACCTTCCCATCTGCAGGTTCCAGGTTCCGGTATATTCCCATCTCGGTGATTTGATTTGAGGATTTGGTATCCCATACATTTATACACACAATTCCATTCAACTGTCCTTTGTAGGGGGGCACAGTCGCTTTTACCATGGCCGAAAGGGTGTCGGCAGGAGAGAAGGGTCTTACCTAATCCCACACCAAACCAATGTATACCTTTCGTATTCTGGACAATATCGCTTGTATAGCGCTGTGATTTTAGATATCATTTTCTATTCTCTCAGCAGCAGCTCCAACAACTGCATTTGGAAGTCGGCAATATAATTATTTAAAACGAGCGTAGTTTCCGGGATTAAGAAGTGGTGTATTACATACAGGTATACCGAATAGAGAGCGTAACGGTTCTACAAATATGTAGTCCAGAGTACCCAGTTTGTATTCCCACCCGATTTAGATACGCAGGTAGTACTGCATAGTCCTTTTCGGAGTTGTCTAACATTATAAGAGCGGTTACCCAACTGTCCGAAATAGGTGGCATTGGCTAGATTGGAAAGACTAAGGTCCGGAGGTGGACATTGTAGCGATTGGAATAGTCGAATTTATCAACTGGCAGAGCGAACCTGTGGCCATTTTTACGCAATAGAAATATTAATACACCCCTTATTTCGATGTAATGGCGTATACGTAGAGGAATTTGGGGAAAGTTGTACAGACAGCGCAACAAACTGTTTCGAAATGAGGGACGCAAAGTAATCGACCCTATAGTCTATTTCCATTCGACCATTTGAATAGTCATCATTGAGCTGTCATAGCACGTGCCTCGTAGAAAAACCCATCGAATCATATATTCGCTAGGGTGGGCACTTCCCGAAGGCATTGTATTTTTCGCATGGTTCGTCATACCCTAGCGTAAATAGCTCGTTATCAACCAAAACATCAGCAGGCATTGGTTACAGGGTACTGCTAATTGGCTAAACCGGTAACTGCCTACCCGGGATTGGTCTTGGATCAGTTGGTAGTACTACACCTGTGCGCTACAGGGAATTACAGGTGCAGTGTTATCGTAACTTTAAACACAGTCTCTCTCAGCTTCTATCGAATAATTCAACCTTCCCAATGTATACCTCCCACCCTCACTTACCGACCTTTCCTAAGAAGCACTGTCCCACTCACCGATCTATCCTAGGAAGCACTGTCCCACTCACCGATCTATCCTAGGAAGCACTGCCCCACTCACCGATCTATCCTAGGAAGCACTGTCCCACTCACTGAAGATATTTCGATTATCCCTCCGGATAGGCTAGTTGGACCAAATGGACTGTATCAGGTAGTTGGCAAAGATAACCATCACTAACCATATTGTAGTAATCGCGTAATATTTAGAGCCCATCATTATTTCGGCTGTGGACACGATTGACAATGCTGTTTCCCTAATCTGTTGGGTCCAAACAAGTATTAATTTGGCCACCGAAATGGCTGCGCACCCTCGTGCAAAAGATGCGCTTGTTCAGCAAGTCCGCCCAGACCTGCCACTGTGCCGACAGTATGTAAAGGAGAGTTACCAGCAAATGACCCCGCGCAGAAATAGATGCATTCCAAAGTCAGTTGACCGAGCCACTCTTTTTAGACTCGGACCCACCATCGCCTCCCACGGACTAAAAATAGAGCCCAGCTCGAACAATGTGGGCCATTTATCTTCTGGTGGTCTTTTTTTTCGATTGGAAAGGCAGCTTCCAACATCACTGCCTGAAGCAGTACAGTATATCCAATCATGAAGGTTGAGCCAATAAGGTGGTATTATTAAGCAACAATAGCGCAAGCTAAGAGACATTTGTTGGGGGAGTATGGTTATGGGCAAATATAGTGGTCGGAACTGCACATACTAAATAAAAAGGGATACTGAAGGAGTGTGACACCCCGGTTAGTAGTGTGTGGGGTTTAAGAGGATAACAAGGCGGGGAAGTGGGAGCAGCAAAATACAGTAGGGCAAACGGGGGAGAATCCCTCGCCATTGTCCCCAGGTAAATGGTGGTGGGGATGGGTATATTATTAGGCGGGATAAAGAAAGAAAAGAGATCATATGAGCAAGCTATATTTTTTTTAGATGTTGGAGATAAAAAAACAAGGGGGGTGGGTGAGAGAGAGAGAGAGAGAGAGAGAGGAGTGCGCATTAGTAGTTTAGTGATACATTGTCGGTGAGAATGGCGTTGTCCAGAGCCTTCCGGGTAGAGTTCCGCAGGCCTTCCCAGAGCTGTGAGTGACCGCTCGAGGGAATATCCGAGGGGTCGTCCTTGCGGCGAATTTGGGAAGCCTGAAGGGGATCGGCGGAGAAGGCGGAGATTTTATCATCCCAGCCGAGTTGGGAGATCATCGAGTCGATGGCGGCGGTGGGTTTGCTTAATAAGCTCAATAATTTGCGGGCGCCCTTCTGGGAAACCATGTAGGCATGGGTACACCAGGGCCCCTTCAATTTGCGAATGCCGTGTTCCACGTCGTACATGGTGCCGATATGGTCCCCGGAACTACAGTGGCCCAGGTAGTACATATCCCAGTTCTCGGGCAGGTGGGTCAGGGCCTGTTCGACCAAGTGGGTCAGTTCCACTTCGACATCCACGTCGTCTTCCAGAATCAGGGCGCGCGGGCGGCCTTTGGCTACCACATCCTGGTAGACGTTCATATGGCTACGCCAGCAAGCCACCTGGCCATCCCCCACTTTGTGTTCAACGGCACTGGGCGGCTTGAACTCAATGGTCGCGGGGGTGGATGCCATCAGGAAATCGACGGGAATGCGCAGGAAACGCATCATATTGGTGATGACGTCCCGGCGGTCCGTCCGTTTACTGAGGTTGATGACGTAAACATGCCCCAAGACCTGTTCGTTGCGGTGTTCCTCAGTGACGATGGCTTGGGCCCGCAGGACCTCCATTGCCAGGGGGGGTGGGGTCGCAGTAGCTACACCATCGGCCCAGTTTTTGGTGTAGGAGTCCAGTTGCGTGCGGGCGGTCTGAAGAGTGGCCAACGTAATGGTGGTGTTAAAGATGGCCAGGCCGAGTAAAATGGTGCCGAACAGGGCGGCCGAGATTACCAGTGGTTTCGGGGCTAACCAGGACGACCGGCGTGCGGGGGAAGCGTGGTTGGGATACAGGGCTTCCTGAAGGTTGTCCGACTCAGTGTCGTAGTCGGTATGGAGAGACATTTTGGACATCGTGGACAAAGATGATGTCGAGGGGAAGGGGAGGGGGCGTCGAATAGGTATGCAAGGGAACCAGCGGGCGGGGCTTGCTAATATAGATTTGATGAACAAATGGAAGTGCCCCAGGGGGATTTAATATCAAGATATATGTACGGGATGGGGGAGCCAGACTATGCCAAAAGAGGCGGTGGTGACCTAGCGGCTAGGGACAAAATAATTGTTATATACGTGATAGGTTCAGCTAGAATTGAAAAAACAAATGCGCCAGACGAGGAGTAGAAGGGGGTGGAGGGATTTCTGAGGGTTTTATATCTTCCAAGCAAAGACCAGGTGCCGCCCATAAGGTGTGCCGAGTATTACTGTAATCAAGCCGTATGGCCAGAGCCCCCTAGAAAGAGATTCCACTGGTGTGGGGGATTGGCCATCACCTCCCATAACAAATGAGCAAGAAAACTGCTTTACACAATGCCACCGTACCAATCACAATAGCCAGAAAAACGCGGCGTTGACCAACAGCTGCTGCTGTGCCCGCTCAAGGCCGTTGGGAGCTAAGTCATCCATATCTGGTGTGGCAGATTTCTATTGCCTTTCCCCGGGCCATCCCACACAGTAGTCCATTCATTGCCGTGATCAGCAAATACCGCCCTCCACAACGTTGGTCATTGGATTCCCGAAGCATTAAATGCCTCGAATTGGTTGGGTAAACCCGATCTGTAAGATTGAATGGGTGGTTAGGCTATTCCATCTGGCCCATTGCCCCTTTACCGGGTTTATTTTTTGTCGGTAGCTAGTAGACAAAAGCAAGTACTGTTATTTCAGGGGGGTAGTATTCATCGGGTGTATCCACTAAAAACACCTGCAAAATAAATGTATAGGATAACACTAGGAAACATAAAGAAATGCGCAAAATATGGACTCACTGCCGATAAAGAGCGGCGGGCTTACGTAGTTAACAGTGTCCTAAAAAGGTAATGCCCAGCACTATTTGTTTGGAATGACCATAACCGCTGATACAAGTTATACGTGGTGGATGTTGACCCACAAGCAAATTTCTGTTATTTATAAATTAGACCAAGCTATAATTACGCTGCCCCCGTTACATATAGTAAGGGGTAATACTCGTCCGAGTACTGGCACCCGGGCCGTGAAACTACAGTGCGTAGAACGCCGTGGAATGTTGACCACCCCCATGTAATACATATGGGAGAAGTTCATCCAAGCTGTATAACGAAAAATCCATTAGATTCGGCCAATATTTCTAGTTAAAAATACATCTCCCTTATATTTTCCCATACACGTATAATGTAAACCCTTATATAGCTGGGCCGAATTTCACCCATATGTAAGACGCCCCACCTTTAACCCGTATGTCGCCAAAAACCATTACTAGATGCTTTAATATTCCTCCAGCCACATCCTTGGCAACGCCTCGAAACGGCCAATTGTAGGTCAGTGAGAAAGAAGGAAGAGGGGGAAATAAAGACCAGAGATGGAGTAGAGGAAAGTGGGTCTGGCAAAGCTAGCCAATTACTGCTATACCTCATTGGAATTACTGGAATAAATGGACGAAATGAAGGCCCATGTAACTTCGTTAATCCAGTGGAATTTGAAAATCGCAATCACTAAAGAAATCCTCGACATGCCACTCGCTAGTTATTATATAGGTCGCGGCTACACATGTGTACAGATTTACCAATGTGCGGGCCGTAGTCCTCAAACCAACAGGAATGCCAAATGGGGGAGGTTTCACTGGAACCACTTGGGCTTAACTGCTATAGGAATAAAACGCATAACCTAATGGCATTTGTTCCCAGTCACTTAGACTATATGGTCGCTGGCCTCCCAACTACTACTGCCTTTTATCGGACTTAGATTCAGTTACAGTACTGTCGTGCTCGTAGATTCCCCAAATGGGTGGATCACCGTCGGTGTTTGGCATTTACTTATTCCCTGTGAGAATGGAAAACAATGCCAGCGATCCACCTACACACCAATCCAAAGTGCTGAACCTGTTTGATGGTCCTTAAGAGCCAACATCATATCGCCCACATCGATTGGGCCATTTGCCATTTGGGTGACGATCCATAAAGAACCGAGAATGTGCCTTGGTATAGGGGCAGCTAACATAGGCGGTGTACGGATTAATGGATGACCAGAGGCCGCCCACCGATGGCCAATATACCCATATAAGGGTGGTGCGATCAATTCAAATTAATGGCAAGTAGAAAGAGCAATGAGAGTCCACGTATTAAAAAATGGTAGCTTTCAAAATAAATAAAAGGCCTTACGTTTAAGTATGGTTTAGGAAATAGGCACAGCGGGTGGAAACACAAACAACGATTCACCGCCTGACGAAGGGGTAGCCTCCTAGGGGTCCAGAGTATTCGACATACGTGTATTAGAATTGGGGGATTGAACTGCATTACAAGATACCACAAGTACGCTAAAACTGCTCCCTTTTTTGCACCCCTGATTTTATCACCGGGCTGTCTACTACCGCCAAGGTTCCCGCTACTTCAATTCCATATTTTATGAAGTAACTTAACACGTTATTGGACCTTATCTAGACGTCAATATGATTGCGCTTTGTGCACGAGACCTGTGTGACCTTCCGACCCTCCTGTTAAACAAGGTTCCGTCCAGGCCTGTGGTTAACCGGTTGAAAGCATACTGCAATATTTTTCAAGCCTAACGGCTAAGTGAGTGGTTTCATTAGTGGTCTTCCTGCCCCGACCAACTGGGAAGAATGAGGCAGTGTTGATATACCTTTATTAGTCAGCATCCTTCTATCAAACGTGGGCTATTTTGGGCTGGTGGTGTGATTTATTGCTATGTGAATGAGGAAATTGAGGTAGGTTGTGTTATATTTAACTCTGGGGTGGTAGCCACCCCCTTCTCTTTTCGGGGTTTCACAGTTCTTGATTATCCCCAAAATTTCTCAACTCCGCAAACTGGCAGATTGGCCAACACAAACGAAACAATATCCCACCGAATTTACAATGGAAGCCTAGCTGCTGTCAGTTTTTGTTATTGCCTATGGCCAAACACACTAGTAATTCTCAGGATTCACTCAATCATATATATACAAAACACTAAACTGAGTGGACAGTTAGGAACCGTTTTTATCAAAAATATTATTTATCTGGTCCATGGTAGTAGCAAGTCGACTTATAGGCGGCTAGAATCAATTTTAGCTGACATAAGTCCACTACCTCATTAGAAATAATCGAAATTGTCTCTACCACTTGGCCACGTGCTACTAAACAGCGCAAACCACCGCATACCGGCATTTCCAACTATTGCACTAATGGGTGCCGAGTCTGTACCCGCTCTGTGGGTGGAAATGAAGCGGCAGTATTTTCTGAATCAACTATACCGGATTTCACCATTTACTTCCCAAAATTGGTCAATGTCAACAGCCCTTTGAGGTACATTGACCTACAGCTGAACAACACAAATCATTCGACCAATATCCGGTATGGCGAATTGAGAAACCACACTCAGGGGAAAGGCCTGTGTATTGCCAAATAAATAAATGCAGGCGATAGTGGTGGGCATGGGTCAAGAGGGGGGTGGTGGTAAAATGGGATAGCTCACTAGGTGATTGGCCCTGTCCTTGTTGGGAGACCCTAGGATTATTTCATGATTACTCTAATATTGGGTGGATTCTGATAAGAATCAAGTATCTAGAGCCGGTCAATAGCCGAAAGGTGTATGTTTTCTTCTGGTACGGTTATTATTATAAGGTATTATCATCATACATTACAAACCCATTTATTAGTTGGAAAGAATGCCAAAAACCCACATGGTGGTCCAGTTGGCTAATTGCTATTATGATTGATATCTTTATGGATTGTAATTAATACTGTAGCCCAACCCGAACCTCATTGATGTAGATGGCGAGATTCCACACTCCAACGACCAGTGTTAGAAATCCAATTATCCCGTCTCACTGATTCTACAGGTTAAATTCGGCCTGGCCATAAAATAATTTATATGGTTGAAGTTCAGCTTGGTTGTACAAGGTTTTAACCGATATGTGTATGGGAAAATAGGCGAGTGGCTCATATGGGAGAGGTTCAACTTGGCTGTATAACAAAAGATCCGCTGGATAAGGCAAACAGTACTGGTTAAAAATAAATATCCCACCGATTCTCACATACACGTATCGTTTAAAGCCATATATAACTGTTCCGATTTTTCCCCATATGCACTTTTTTGAATAGCTACAGGCAGGATTTGAGTTTACCACTTACTTTTATAGTTGTAAGAGGGGCGTAATAGATATCAATTTGTAGGATTGGAAAGTGCAGGAATCCGGAATGAACTGGGCAAGAACTGTGAGCCAAGCTCAGCATTTGAGGCGATAAATATAATTACAAATACCGATATAACCAGCGAGGATACTACCAGACTAATAAATATGGGAGAGGTTCAACCAAGCTGTATAATGAAAAATCCGTTTGATGAAGTGAATATTACTGGTTGAAAATAAATCTCCCATACAGTTATCATTTAAAACCTTATACAGCTGGGCCGCATTTCACCCATATGTACATTAGCTTTGTAGTAGGTAATTGCAACGCCCCGAATCCCGTAAACTCCAACTACAACAGCTTAATATGCGCCCAGGCAGTGCTAGTAATAGGGTGATTTACCGCTGACCCATACGTCTAGTGTATGCTTAGCAGTGCGCAGTTTTATCTGGACCCTGCCATACAATGGAGGCAGTTAGGGATGATTAACGGGTCCCCGATGCCATCGGCTGATCCTGGCCTTTGTTTAAATCATCTTTATATATACGAATCCGCCCTATAAATTGGAGAGGTTGAATGGGCCGGGCTTGTCGAATAAGTGACAATCATTTTTGGTATACCTGCAGCTTGGCTGCTTTTGGTTTGGGTGTAGTCGGGAGAACGACGGCGGCCCAATGTTAACCTAGTGGAAAATCCGAATTATAGGCCTGGTAGGTAAGCGAGCCCCAGTGCATCCTAAGGCTGGTTGTAAAATAATGCCGACCCCAGCATCTAGATGAGGCTGACTGAACTATTTTTCGGATGGCTCTATTATCACCTTTACCCTCTTGTATGGCCAACGCTGGTGACCACCTGCCTATATACTATTAGTTGATGTGGAAGCATTAGAGGGGGGATGTTTGAAGAAGACTGTAATAGACTGAAGATGGGACTATAATGGGGGCCTGCTCATTTCAATGGTAATGACAATATAGCCTTGTCATCCGTTCTCGCTCTCATGAATCACTATGGCACGGCTGAATTCTATTTCTCCGAACTAATAGCCCCATTGAGGGGGAGCTCCACATACCAAAAATAATATCGGGCGAAATTGTCGCTAAACAGCCGCTGTCTGGTATGTGGGGATCAACCAATAATTCAATGGCGTCCGCTTTAAAGGGTCCATTATTTTACTATCCGCCTCGTTAATCTCTTTTTAATTATCAGCGCCTCCTCCCCAGTTTACTTAGAAGGCTTTAAACCGAGCTAAACCCAATGGATCGCCTGCGTAGATGATCGTCGATGGGCAAGTTTAATGCCATTATATCCAAATCATTCATTTAATTCTAATAGTCAAGGTGGCCTTGACAATCTCTATTAAGACCACATTGGAAAGTGAACTATTTTAGAGCCGGGGGTTAGGTATCGTGCAGCGTAGACACCTACCGTATCCACTGCCCATTGGATATACTGCCCTATGGCTATTTTTCTAACTACCAGACGACCCCCGTCCCCATCCCTTGAGGATTCTCGGGAGAGTACATTGAACCTTTACGTTATTGCTTAACCCAAGGCCCGTGAACCTGAGCCTATATAAATAGCATCGCACACTCCCCACCATTATATCTGGCATCATACAATCCTTACCTTCATTTACACATTTACAGCTCACATTCACATTCACATCCTCTTCACCTTTCATCTCATACATTTGGCTACCAATAGTGCCTTCTCTTACCAGTTTCCCTTATCTACTGGTCCATTTCCTCTATTTTGTACTACCATGTACCTTACCAAGTCTACCGTCACCTTATTCGCCTTGGCCAGTGTGGCCTGTATCCTAACCAATGCCAGTGCGACTTTGCCCTACGGCCTCGGAAGCGTTCATCCCCAGGTTAATTATCTTCACCGCCGTTCCGTCCTAAATTCCGATGGTACCAGAACATTGTTGAGTCGTCCTTCCACCACAACCATTAAGCCCTACCCTCCTGTAAAAGTTGGGCCAATGAATCGGCTTTTACCCACGAGAAATCCTGGGGCTAGTTCCCGCCCTGGCCTAGGCGGGCTATCCAACAAGCCTCCAATGAAAACGACCGCAGCCGCTAAGAAATAAGTGCCCCCGCTTACCGAGGCCATATCTCGAGCCACACTTGTCTCATGTTTCAGACATCAGTTTGTATTATTACGATAGCCTACACCTATATCTAACTCAATAAAACTAACTGTAAACATCTACTATGTCATTGGTGGGTCTTTCATTATTTCATTATTCTATGAAACAATGCCAGGAAGACCTTTACGTGTGCTCCCTATTTTATTATTCCTACATTATTTGGTGTATATTTATATTGCCATTGTAGTGGCAGTTAAAAATATCCCCCCTTTTTCCAGATTTAACCCATAATGTTCTTGTGTAGAGTGGTATTTGCAATACATACTTGGTGTGCAGAATAGTCTGTGCCATTACATCCGGTCCTTTTTGTGCCGCAATACCTTTCCTAGGATAATACCCGGCTCCAGGATGGCCAACTAGCTGAATCTCGGACAACATTTAATGGACTCCACCACCACACCCCATTATTGATGCAGAGACTAATCTGGTTCCCAGCAGATACTTTCAGAAACCAACAAATTCCAACCAATGCTGCCATTACTACCCCCTCCCTTGCCAATGACCCCCCAGTCTTTTCCTAATGTACCAATTCCCCTATAGTCCATCCCTGACTCATTTCTTAGCTTACATCTATATGGCTGACCTCAATAATCCCTTTTACAGGCACCTCCAGTTAACACATACTAAGGGTCTCATTTATTATTATCATACACTCTGTGTTCCATACTAATGGCTACCAGTTAAAAACAACCTCCGACGCTGTGCTTCTAGGAGGCCTGTCCACAGGGACTGGTTCAGTAATAGAGTGGCTAACTACCGCGGCATTATTAAACTGCCACAGACAGGCAAGAGGTGGATATTTTCGATACAAATAGCTGGTTGGTATTAGAAGTACCATAGTGGCTGTCAAGAAATAGAGGAGCCCATACGAAAAGTACATACTTCCCTTATATTGCTTGGTACTGGGAAAGATATAGGTGGTGGACTCCCCCACCCGGTTTGCAAAGAATCCCCCCCCCCTCTCATACATGAACTGGATAGAAATGTCCTAGGAAGGCGAATCAATAATTAGAGTAGGGGTGGTCGGCAGGGTTCCCATTATGGCTAAACTAGATCAATAAAGCAATCACTATAGCTGAAGCTCGTAGAACAGAGGGGCCTAAACACTGCCTAAATATTACTACTAATCCACACCTCCCGAGTGACCTTACTTCCATAGCCCCATCGCGCTTATCACTAGGAGAACATCATGCCAATTAATGAGTAAGGTTAAAAAAAATATTCGACGTTTTAATGAATAATACATGGGACTGATAAGTACCGCTACATTTCAAAACTAGTAGCGGGAATTAAAGAGGCGGGGGGGATTAGATCATTCAGCAACCCTCGTAAATGATATGGGTTGGGCTTGGGTGTATGTGAATGTGAATGGGGTGGGCGTGTAAGGGGGTGATATATACACCGAGTAGGTGATTAATGCCGAGAGAAGAGATATGAAAAGGGGGGCGTGCGGAGATGTAGCGGGTAACTCGATCATACGTTGAATGAAAAGATAGAGTAAAATAGTAAACCACAGTCATGCGTTAATGCTACTATTTAGAATGAAGCATCTTCTCACCGGTTATGCGGGGCGGAGCTCACAGCCGCGTGGTTATGATTATGGCCCATGTAAGGTGACGAGGGATAGGCACCGGGCGGATAAGATGGTGGCGGCGGATGGCCGGGATGGTGGGTCTGCGAGCCCCCCATCATGGATTGGCTGTAGTTGGGGGCGTATGACGAGCCGTTGTGGGGGTGGATTGTCATATTGCCGTGGTGGGAGTGGCTTTGGCCCATGGGAGGTAGGCCTTGCTGGGCGTGGGACATGTGAGGGTATCCGGGGTGGGGGCTATGGTGGGTTGAGGATGGATGAGGCATATGGGAGGTGGGCATGGGGTGGTAGCCACCCGCGTTACTGATGGCTGGACTGGTAGCGCCCAGGTCGGCCGAATAGCGGGGGTTGCCCTGGGTGGGGCCCGAATATGGGGAGGGGTGAGACGGTGGGTACATTCCCGGCTGGGCGGTTTGCGGGTGGATGACGGGCGAGCGTCCGGGGCTGGCATAGCTTCCAAGGGCTGACGCCGCCGGGTGGCCTAGGTCGTCGGGACCATTGGGCTTGTACATCCGGCCTGGGTGGGAGTGGTTGGGGGCCATGGGCTGAGGAGGCATAGGCATGCCCGATGGATGGGGGCCCGAGTAAAGTGCATTGGGGCCGCTCGTCGGAATCATCATGGGGGGCGCATAGGCACCCGACGCAGCCATATAGTGGGGCTGGGGAGCGGGGGGATAGCCGACATGGCCCGGGGCCGGGCCGGTCTGCCCGGTCACGTAAGTAAGCGGGACGGCCATACCCATACCCATGGCCATGGCCTGGGGGTGTCCATTGGCGGAGCCCGTCTGCGGGGGAGGCCCGCCGTGGCCTTGAGCATGGTTAGCCATGTGGGGAGGCATGGGTGCGCCGAGGTAAGGGGGGGGATAGCCGGAATAGTTGGGGTAACCGTAGGGGTAGCCGTACGGAGCTCCGTGGTACATGTCCTCCTCGTAGGTGTGGTTGGTAACCGTAAATTGGTGCAGGAATGGTTTACTGCCAAAGGGCCAAGTAGGACCCACGGTCTTGGGAGTGGGGGAGGTGCGTCCGCCGTTGAAGAGTTCGGCAAAAGTGGCCTTCATATTCATCGGGCCACGAGAAATGGGGCGGTTACCGAAAAACGCCACAAAGGCCGGGTCCGTCGTGGGCAACTGTGACTGGGAGGGGGTAGTTGGCCCTTCAGTGGCTTTGGCAGCCGTGGCCGACCGGGGTTTAGGGACGAATGGAGTGGCCCCAGGGTTGGGTTTGAACGCAACCGCCTTTACATTCAGTTTAAAGCTGGAAGAGGCCGCTTTTGAGGCAGCCGATTCGGTCGAAGCCGAGGGGGCAGTAGCGTTCTCGGAGGTAGGGGCCGAGTCGGTAGTCGCCGTAGTGGTGGGTGTTGCGGTCGGGGCACTTACTACTGGAGCCGCTGGCTCGGCCTTCTCAGGCATCGGAGCCGGGGCAACAGGCTTTGTAGCAGTAGCAGTAGCAGTAGCAGTGGTCGAAGCCACGGGTTCGACTTTGGCGGGGGTCGGGGCACTCGGCTTCCCATCAGCCTTCTTCGAGTCTTCGCTCTTGGTACTGGGACTAGACTGAGACGCGGTGCTGCTCTCAGGCGAGGACTTGGGCTTGCCCATAATAGGCAGGAGGTCCGTCGGCATGGGGGTGTTCAGCTTGAAGCTCTTACTGAATTGGATTAGCTCTGCCACGCGCCCGTCCTTTGCCTTTTTGAGGAAGGCCTGTTTAGTTTGCTGAAGGCGTTCCTTTTCGGTGCTTGCGAACTGGCGAAAAGTACCTGCAAGCTCGTGCTCGATTGGCTTAGAGGAGCGTTCGATGGCCGACACGGGAATGTAGGAACCGTACCCGTCGTCGGCCTGGCGACCACTTTGCGACTCTTTAGCCGCCAGCTGTTGGGCAATTTTGGGGGCCAGAATGTCCAAGGGGGAGGCACGTAGGCGATTATCGGGGTCAAGTGCGAATTTCTTAACAGCCTGGGACTTGGTGTCAATGGCCAGTCCAACCATCGGGGGCAGTTTACCCTTAAGCTTGGGCTTGGAGGGGGCTGTGACCACAGGGGCGGGGCCAGGAGCCGATGGGGAAGCAGTAGTTGTCTCGCTCGGTTGTGGCTCCGATAGGGTGGCTGTATCCACCGATTCGGGAGAGGTGCCCCCAGGGGCGGCCAAGGCCTTGGCGGTGGGGATGGAGGTGGTGGTGTAAGACCGGTAGAGACCCGGAGGGGGGTTGGCAGTCAGCATAGCCGGGTCGAAGGCAGGCACCTCCCGGGAGGGCCCGGTTGAGGGTTTCGGCATAGACTTGGTCGACGTAGCGGAAGGAGTTGGTGACGGTTGCGGTTGCGGCTGCTGTTGGCCCCACTGGCGACGCAGTGCCGGAGGCATATATTTACCTGGTTTCGGGTCGCGAATCACAGCGCCGTAACGGTCTTCTTCGTCCATCTGATCTTCCTGGATTTCCTGGCCACGTTCCTCAGCGATATGCACGTTATTAATAGGGGCCGTCATAATCTCTTGGGCAATTCGGGAGGCCTCCATTTCCCGCCGTTTAAAGTCCGGGTGGGAGCGGTCCAATTTGGTGGTGTAGATCTCTTCGTTGAAGTTAGTTTTTAAGCCAAACAGCTTCTCGTTGGCCGCGAACTGGTCCCAAGTGCCTTGGGACGGATTGTAGGCGTCCTCTAGGGTTTGCTGAAGATGACCATTGCCCGGAACCACGGGCTCGTCCATATCGCACCAGTCTCCACCAGTGGCCTGGTCCATATCGCTGAAGAATGAGGCACTCATATCTTCGTGGTCGTCCGGGTTCCAGCGATGCAGTTCACGTTCCAAGTACTGCCCGGATTGTCCGCTAATGCCTGTGTCGGTCTTGAACCCCACCTTCTCATACTCGCGAGCCTTCTCCATGCCACCAAAGTCCACGCCGATAGCCGACAGGGACGCAAGGTCCTTGGACTGGATGATAAGGGTCGCCACAGGGCGGGCGGCCAGGACGGCCGTGGCGTCCGACCCAGAGCTGGGTGGGGTAGTTTCCTTGGCGTATTTCAGCACCACCCCCAGGCCGTCATCAACGGAGGTGGCCTGTAGAATACCCAAGAACTGCTTCCCATCCTTCAGAGTCACCTCAACCTGTAGACCGACCAGGTGAATGAGTGTATAGAGGAACTGCTGGTGAGCCAGTTGGGCCTCATTGCTGGAATTATCGGGTGCAGTGGCCACCGAAGGGTCCTTGGAACTCGGTCGGACCGCTCCGGCCGAAGCGTAGTTGAACGGATGTGGCGGATGGTGAGGGGACGACTGGTACTCGGGGCCCATGGGGGGGCGGGGAGGGCCGTAGCGGGGCGGGTAGGATGGACCGTTATGCTGGGGATAGCGACCGGGATGGGGACCCTGAGTGGAGGTGCCCCAACGGCCCGGTGGGCGATACGTACCGCCAGTGCCGCCACCGCGGCGCCCGCGGAAGGGCCGTCCGGACATTGACGCCATTTACAGGGGGGGTGGTAGTCAGAGAAGGTTGGAGGAGAACCACGGGATGGGGAAGGAAGTGGCGGGGCAACCGGTGAGATAACGGAAGGTTTATTCGTAAACGTCAAGGAGGCGAAGGGCTGGGAATAACCCACACTATACTACACTCGCTTGGGGACAGATGGGGAAGGAGGGAGAGGACTTGCTTTCTCAAGGCGAGGGATGAAGAAGGGGGCAGCAGCCTAAATAGAGAAAAGAAAGTATAGGAAAGGGAAGTAAGGTGAATCCACCGGCAACGAAAACCAAGGCTCAGCTAAAGACCATCAACGAAAGAAGAGCGTATCCACGGCAATGTCGGGGATTGGAAAAGTATACAAATCAGCAACGAGGTGGTACCAGGAGATTGGGGTGGGCGGGCCAATATCTATCTATGTATGTATGTATTGTATGTGGGTTGGTTGGCTTTGCCAGCGGCTGGCAGCATGGTTTCTATTATACTGCACTAGACGTGCGGGACGAGCAACTGGTATACCCTACCCTCGCTTATTGGCGAGTCACCATCGGAAGATGTACACGGCCTTCATACACCCAATCCTTCAGAATTGAAGCCTATTGATTATCCCGTCTTTGACAGCGAAGCATCCCTTGGAGCTTCTGCAGTCCCCCCCTTTTAAGCCTAAGCTAGGCATTGCATAATAAGAGCGGAAGGTGTCAAAAACGAAGAACGAGCCGTTGAAACAAAGATGCCCATCTCTCAGAGTCGGCCATCCCGTGGCTTTCCTGACCCATTCACCTATTTTTTTGTGAGGTTGGCTTGTAGCGAGGGGGCCGGCTGAATGGACTTGCGGGGGAGCTGTGCTGAATCAGCCCACCGCTATCATCTTGGTAGGTTCGTCATCAATCACAGCCACCTCCATTCACTAGATTATTTTCGGGATGAGCTATGCAGAACCAAGCTAACGGCAGATCCAGGGGGTCTTTGGAATAATCCCATGGGAAGGATGGCCGATGGAACTAATATCGCCTAAGGAGGAGGTCCACCAAGTTGGATTGCCCCAAATTTAATTACTGAATCCATACCACTTTCTCGGATCGCCCTCACCGTCTAGCGGCACCTGCTCCACCAATCGAACTGCCTTCCGTTTCCATCCTGAAGGCGCGCCAAAGGGCAAGTTATCCATCTTGACCATGGATTCATGCAACGAACCAGTTCCTCGACCCACATAGAGTATTAGATGGAATCTCTTGCTTTTTTGTAGCCCAAACTCGGTCTTTGTGGTCGGATCGACGATACTCCCCATCCATTAGAAACACAACTTTTTAATTGCCTTTAGACCCACCGGAGCAATCAGGTAGTCGCATCAAAACATAAACCTTATTTCTGGGCAGTTGAACAGCTTATTTAAATAAATTATGGAGACGCAGAGTGCCCGTGAATACAATTGCAAACCACCAAAACGATAAAAACGAACTGGCCCGCCCCCAGGCCATCGCGATAGTTTTACGGTCAATTGTGAAGCCGAAGCTTTAGAATGAAAATCCACCGACTCCAAAGCCGAATTCGCCATTGGGGCCTCCCATATCGGTGACCAACTCCGACTCGGCGCCGTACTCAAACGGATCTACTCTATCTGCGGCATAGTCGGAATCATCATAGGCTGAATCGCGGTAGTGGCCCGAGTTACCATGGGCGTAGTGCCTATCACGGTAGCCGGCCGAGGAGCGATGCCTGCCGCTGGTAGGTTTCTTGACGGGGGCAGGCGGCCTGATATGGGACGGCCCATTCGTGGGGCGGACCGGAGCAGCGGCCTGGCTGGTAGTGGTTGCTGGTTTTTGGTGGGCAGGGGATTCAGAAGTGGGGACCGGCTTTGAAGAGGCCGGCGGGGTTGCAGTGGTGGTGTACCGGGTTGTAGTGGAGGGTCCGTCCATGGCCGAACTAGGCTGAGTGGGAGTCATTGTAGGACTGGGCGTCATGGGTGGGGGGTGGCCTGTGTCAGTGGGCTTAAGCAGGCTTTGGGTCGCCGTTACGACGTCACGCTGATGCAGCTCCTGGGGACGAAGGGCCAGAGCGGGGGCGGCAGCCAGGGCCAATAGAGAAACGACGGTGGCGCGCATAATGATTAGCATATACCCGGTAAAGCACGTGGGCTGATCCTGCAGATGTGTGAGGTGTAGGGGAAAGGGATAATGGATTAAGGGTGTAAAAGACCTTTCATGTAGGGTAGGAAACCCAGCCAATTTATACCAGGGAGGAGATGGTGGTACTAATTGAAACGCCGACTTGGATAATCGCTCAAAGAACAGGGCGAGTCTTGCCATAGTACAGAATTATAGAATTTTGGCGTAATTAAATATAGTGGAGTTTTGAATCAGCCAGGCCCCTGAAAATAGCCGAATTAAGGGTATATTCTTGGGATACTTGACTTTTCATAATCCTCATCTATCGGCCCCTGGTACCATCTGGGTATTGGCCGTGTGTAAGTACCGTACTCAAATGCTTTCGACGTGGGCCGTGCTATCTTGGGTATTTTGATTTAGCCTCGACCTGGCCCATCTGCATTTCCATATGTCCGATGCGCATGCCCTATTTCCGTCGTCAAAGTTTACCCCTGGATACAATCTGTCCCCTTGATGCAGTTGGAATAGCGGACCAATACTTCCTCCATATCCCCACCTAAGATCATTAACTGAAACCGGAATTCGATAATCCAAAAATTTATTGATACCCCTGCATTCCAACAAAGGTTCTAGGGCTTGCGAAAACATGATTCAGGTGCCCTCTAAGGACCCATTACCAAACTATAACATACTATGCACCAATTTGTAAAATGATCTGGAGCCATATCAGCTCCCAATACACTATTTAATTAAATATTATTAATAGTTAACAATTCCCTGCCCATTTAACGACCTGGTAGGTCTCGATAGCCTGGCGCATATAGTCAGGAATAGGCCACTTCTTCCCTTCTCCGTAGTTGTAACAGACCAATTCGCGCTTGGACTGAGCGGCCATCGACTGGGTTTTGCTAGATACCAATTGGCAGTCCATTGTGACTCGATCTTCCGCTATATCGATGATCCGGGCACCGATATATACCTTGTATTAGGGGGAATGGGGGAGATGGCGTATACAAATATTAGCTTTGCTTGGTAGAACATCCTAAAAAATAGGGCATCGAAGCCCTCCAAAATACAATCCTATAACCTAGTCAATCGGGATCTTTTGGCCTGTATGGCCTACGCATTCAACAGTTAGGTGATGGATTTTAGTTTGCGCTCTTTATATATGCATCGGCTAGTACTTACATTATCCGGGAATTCAATGACTTGTTTATATTTGCAGTCCTGTACCTTGGCAATGATACCCACCCCCCGGGCTTGCCACAAGTCAAAGAAATCGCGCTCGGACATGTATTCTCCCAGCGAGGCAAAGTAGCTCATGTGCGCTGTTGAAAAGCATCGTTGCGCCAAAAAATATGGATTCCGGATACATTATAGCCGGGGATTAGTTAGCTGTCTATATACCGATAGGAAGGGGTGGGGTACACGGTGGACTTACCTGATACAGCGACCCAATTACATATTAAATATATATTACCTGTTCAATTCAACATTTCATATATGGCGATGCGGGTGACACCTCACCACAGAAATACAGACATATTTCTTACCTGTTTCAAAATAGCGGAGGTAGGATACGTTATTGAGGTGACCAAACGTATCCTATATAAGCATCAATATATCCAAATAGTGGTTAGCCTATGCCACTAAACGGTTTTATAAAGAACACGACCAGGGGCACTTAGTCGGTGCTCAATGAAAGAAAAACTTAAAATTGTGAGTTATATGATATTCGGAATTGGTACTTACCTGTTCGCCCCATTGGACGGGTAGGTTGATAATCAACGGGTAGTCTTTTAATAGGGCTTGGATTCTTTCGGGCATTTGGCCAGAATTACTCTGCTTTACCATCCAGGGCTGGTTAAAGAGGTGCTTCATGAAAATATCCTTCTTGCTCTCGGTGGAATAGGGCCGGTGAACGGAGGCTTGGGTAGAAAGAGAGTCCACGGTAGCTTGTCGAATTGTACGGCCACGGATGGGCAGGTGGATAGAAAGGGACCGCGTGTCAGCCATTAGTCTACGTTGCATAGCGTTCATGGTTAACGAGGGGATACAATAGATAAGAGAAGAGCCGTTTCCGGTTCGAGTATGCGAATGGAAAACCGGGCGTAGAACTAATGCAAACCTAACAACAGGTGAAAAAAAAAGAGAATGTTATTCAATATGCGATGGTGAAAACATGGACGGCGTAGCGCCAAGGCAATTATAGCTAAACGAAGGAGGACAATGCCAGGTCCATATATATATATATATATATCTCTGGGAGCGGAGGGGCCTTGCTGTGGGAAGTGTGCCAACCCAACAGGCCTTATGCCTCCAGCAACCGTGTGTCCTAAATAAGGGCCAATGTCATTGGCCTAACCCAACCCTTGCCTTTCATATGTTACGGTCATCTTACGGGAAATGGATCAATACAGTGTATATTGGGACATTAATCTCAGCACCTTGCCCCAAGTCCGGCAATTAAAGCGAGACATATAAGGAAAGAGTAGTCACGGGCGTCAATTTAATTGGGCGAGCGCTGGATTCATGAGGACTCTGGCATGGTCACCTGAACTGCTGATTTAATGGTTTTCCTCCAATAGTACTAGCCAAACCATAGATAGTTTTCTCAGCTCCATGAATCTCCTGTCCGTGACAACATGCTTACGAGACTGTTTTTCCTTCTCCTAATTGGGGTATTTTCGGCTGAGTTATTTGATGTCTGAGAGGCGACTGAGATGTACCAACGACCAACCTGTCCACCCGCCAATCATTGTCGGTACATGGTTTTATTTATCTGGTTAGATTCCACAAACCTTTGCTGGATGGGCTGTATTGCTAGAACCCGCTCCCTATACCACAGCGAAGCTTTTGATAGTGGCATGTCATTATGAGTTTTACATCATACCACTCCTTCAATTTTAAAGTGCGTAGGTCCGTAAGGTCAGGCTACGAAGTAGTGCTTCATGGAAAATAACAGAATAGTTGGCGTGTTTTAATCCTAATGGCTTAATTATTCGCATACTTTATGTGAAAAACCATCCGGGGATAGAGAAAGGAAGGCATCAGTATTCAAAGAAAAAATTATCGAACTACTTTGGTTAATAGATACGGCTAGGTGACACGTTCTAGGAGATCATCCCACATCACACGTTAGCAACAATTTTACAATACTGCAGTAGGCCTGGAAAGGGCGCCCTATTCTACGTAATATTGAAAGGAAGGAATATATCGATGGACCCTTCAAACCATTCTCCATAAGGCGCAGTTCAGCTATGCAAGGAATGTATTTGAAGGTGGCGTGGACATTGGCTACCCAACAATAGGAAGCATCATGGACTATGGCGTACCTAAACAAAAAGTGCCGGTGACTTTATTTAAGGGGAATATAAAACTAGTATAATCTAGCCAGAATCTATGTACCTCCGGCAATGATTGGTCAATAATATGTTCCAAGTAGCCAACTGTGCATGGGCGACGGGGGAGTCGTCAGGGAAAGGCGGGTACTTTAGACTGAAGGTCTATTTAACGGCGGCCCAAGTATAGCTCCACCTATTATTGTTCAGCTATGAGAAGAGCAGGTCAGCAATAATGGGCTTAGCATTAATATCACGCTCATTTTTCGTCCGTTTGGGGGCAACTTCGCATGTGCACTATATCAATGTAATACAGTGCAACCCGGGTGGACATTTATACACTGCAACACGAGTATCATTGAGAACCAAGTGTGCCTTTACTGAATTATAGTTCTTAGACTACTATCCCTTCACACTATAAAGTAACGCCCAGGGACGGGGGCGGGAGTGGGTGCAGAGTGTTGCCTGGCAGTACTTTGTAATACCCCATCTTCACCTGACTAGCCCCCCTTTTCTTCATTAGCAAACATTTCTTCTAATCCAGCCACTTTTGAACTTTTTACATTTTTTAAAAATCGGTATATAGCTGTTTATACGGAGCAAACCACCAGCGGCAAGTTTAGAGCTCTATTCATAAATTTGGGAAGTTTGTCGGTCAGCGTTTTATTTACATATAAGCTGACGCTTCATCTCCCTCGGGTTGAACCAATTCTTTTAAGTGCCTATCCCGAGACGTATATTTTCAAGGCGACCAGCCTGGTTTATTTAAGCTTACTCATAATGGTTAGTGCCATGGAACCGGGCTAAGTTAACCAGGGCCATGGTATTTTATATACCTATAGCCCCCCATTTAGTTCCGACAGCACATCCCCAACTAATATCCTAGGACCCTACCCTCACGACTCATCATTATCTGAGATCTTCGACCGTATAAGCCAAATGAATAGCAATGAACTACAAGGGTTTATCAACCGGCTCGAGCAGCCCATGGGCGACAGCGACACTAAAAAACTCCAGGAACTTGAAACAGTACTTTACGCGACCAACCTTTCCAGCCTGTTTGGTTCGGCTGGTACCCTCCCCCGTATGGAGAATATTGGGTCCGATTTGACTGCCCGTAGCGATGATGATGACACTTACACTGCAGACCAAAGTCCCTTTGATGATTTGCCTGATAGGATTTGGAATGCCACTGACCCAAGCCTTTCGACTTCTTATGGAAGCCCAAACTCTAGCCAAGTGAACAGGTTGGTGAAGATTGATCCCAAAAAAGGTGCTGGAGGTAGGCCCCGGTTTGCGGAGCCCGCTCACAAAATAAAAAAGGTTCTGACCTTGCCCACTAAAAAAAAGCCCCACATTTGCAGTGTATGCGGGGCCTCATTGATGTATCCCAGTCACCCCATTCGGCATATGGAAACCCACCCCGAGGGGAAGCCATTTGCCTGTGATTATTGTGAAGAAACATTCACATTACGGAAGAATCCCAAGCACCATTGGTTTTCGCACACCAAGGCGAAGCATTTTACCGGAAAAATTTGCAGAAGTTCATTTAGGCGCTCCAACTATACCACTGCACATTTGACAACACACACCCGGGAGAAGCCTTACACCTGCAATCACTGTGGAATTTTGTTTTCGTTCCAAAATAATTTCATCCGCCATTTAAGAGAATTTAAATGCAAAAAGCAATCCCGATAATTGACTAAAGTGCCCATATATGCCTCGCCGACCCTGATGAGCATCTCATACTACCCAGTAAACAGCAGCTTTATGTCGGTGGCTATCAAAATCGCGGTCTACAACCAGTAACAGTCCCACCATACACGGGAATGTCAGCTTTGTTAGTAAGTTGTGTGACCATAGATAATTAAAAATAATGATATTGTGCGCCTAAACATGGGATATAAAATGAGACGGGTATTTAAAAGGGATGATGTAAATACCGGAGAAGCGGTCAGTTTCAAGAGGAACTGAAGAAGCACATTTATTTGGGCCTTGGATGGCTGGAAGGGTTGTCTGAAGGGGATATCGATAGCGCGAGGGGGAGAGGGAGACCGAATAGCCCAATAAGCTACTAATTCAAACCATCGGATACTGGCTGGAACACTTGGGATGTCGTCGTAAAAAAATTGGTTGCCGTTGCCCGAGGTTGCGCTAACATTCCTAACCTCCCCTTGACTTATCAACACGACGATGATGTGTGACTTGTAATATTGGCGTGAAAGCTAACATCCCTTCCATACTATTTATCTAGACTCCTTATTTTGGAGAGTCGGCTCTTTTTAGGACTGGGGGAGGGGCTGGTAATTGTAAAGGAAATCCCACTCTTCGAGCGCTCATCAGTGGGTCCCTCTTACGAATGAAGATACTAGCCGGAATAAGCCTAGGTGGATGAGACTCAAATTGATGCTGATCGTGATTTTCCGGTCTACACCTATTATATCCGAATATCCCGAGTAGGGCAGGATGACCTGTGAAATACCTAACTATGTCGAGTTGGGCGGATATTAAAATGAAAGTGCAACTATAGGGATATACATAAATAATAATATTTATCCAAAGTCACTGAACCATAGTCGACAGTTTGGGGTGAGTGGACTCCACCTTTGCGCCCATAGTTTAGGGTGTTTGTATAGCTGAAATAGGCCCTCTGTCAGTCAACGAGGCACTACCAAGAAAATTATTATTTATTTGATAATTATCATTTTTTGGGTGGGGGAATGGGGTTGATAGTAACACTCCTCAGCCGTAACGGCCCTCCTCAGACCATTGCCAGGATTGCCCCCTCCCACGCATTTGCGACATGCATTTCCTATATGGTAAGCTTATTGGTAATTATCGGTACATCATATGGCCCACGCGATATTGGGGAGAGGCAATATACCGCAAAAATATACATAGTACTATACTAATGACCCAACGAGCCGCTTAGCCTTCGGTAATCATCGCAAAACTGTTGACCAATTGTTGGGTAGACACGCCATCACTCTCCTTCGGCCTTACAACTCGTGCCAGCCTAATGGCTTAGAAACGGGGTTATTTCGATTTTCTAAACACTAGATCGACAAGGTCCATCAGCCATTCTGATTGACGTCCGAGATTTGGAAAATAGCACTATATTATATCCATTATTACATTAAACCGTAACGAGGTCGGCAAGTCATTTGAGGTACAGGCGCCCAAGTAACTGTGTTTAATACGGTGCTGCAATTTGGGAACTGCTATGGAGCAGCTATAGGGAGCAATACTGCGTAAGTTGTGTGAGCATGCTGAGTACTCATTTTGGAGCTCTCGAATGGTTCGTACCTCCTGTATTAGTGCCCCGGTTCATGCAGCATAGCGCAAGAGCCTGGATCTAAAGTTTAGTTCCCTACCGGCATTTATTCACTCAAATTAAATTGGCCACGGACTTAAAAATACCCGTTACCCTAATCAGTGAGGTAAATGGCCATCTTGAGAGTGTGAGAATGAGTTAGGCTTTAAAGTTGGAGACTGGGGAATCATGGATTGCTGAGTTTCATCGCCGTATCGGTAATCCTGCACAAATTGCCGCTCCGATCACTGGTTAGCAGATGTTGCTTATACCTACAATTCTCTTACCACAGTAGCTGAGTTAATGGCTGCATAGGCGACTTCGTTGGCGAAAGCGGCGTGTGGCTAGCGCAGTGAGAGGATTCTTAAGATCCTCGAGTGCGCTTGCCAAACATGGGTGCATGATAGTCATACATTTGGATTCTTGCCATTGATTAACTAGGGGAATCGAGGTGTATCCAGATACCATTATCGAGATTTTCGCGCCCCTTAGCAAATTGCACTGACGCTCACCCGTTTTAAGGTGCAGAGGGGGTTCCCCATTTATGGAACTATAGATTACTATCGATAAAATGGATCAACCATAGTACCACAAAACTAAATTATGAGCAACTCCGCGGCTGAGAATCACGAATGATATGGGCAGTATCGATCATAAATCAACATAATGATTTATAGGTTAGATTCCGGTGACTATCCGTTATTCTACTATAAATACGGCCAATGCTAGCCTTCCAGAGACCATCAGCAATACCGACTTACATTACAACCCACCTCTCTATTTGTCTCCACCTGGCAGCATCACTACTACAACACCCTCTTCCTTTATTGCCGGTATTAATTTTGTATACCGTTTCACTTACATCACGGTCCCCTTCTTTCGCACCGCAATCGCCAGTGTCTATAACTATGCAGATTAAGGCTTTAATTACCCTATTTGCCATTGCCATCAGTGGGACCCAGGCTGGGCCCGAGGCCGTCCTCCAACGCCCCATCGAAATTCTAGGGCCTGGCATCCATCAGGAGTCCGCCGTTCTTCAGCGGTCCGATAGTCCCGATGCCCGCTATAACCATACAGTCCCCTTGCGCCGCGACAGCGCCACCTTTACCAATAGCCCCGGCGACGAGATTGACCAGGCAAAATGTGTAGCCCTTATCAACAAGGTTCGCGCGGACGTGGGTGTTGAACCCGTAAACTACGATCCCAAACTGGAGATAATGGCCCTCCAGCACACCCAGTGGATAAATGCAGCGAACAATCTTACCCATTGGGATCCCGATGGCGACTTGTTCATGCGCTTGCGCCTACTGGGAGGTAACTGCAATTTCGTGGGGGAGTGTATCGGGTTGGGTTACGGGAATGAGGAAGAGGTGGTGGAAGGTTGGAAAAACTCTCCCCATCACTACGAGATACTCATCTCCCCGTATCCCAAATACATGGCTTGTGCCCGCGTCGGGAATTGGTGGACACTGGATGTGGCCGCGTACTACTACTTTGTTGAAGCGACTGGCGTTCTGCTTACTAACAAATAGTTCAGAACCCTGTTTATTTGCCGGAAGTGCGCCAATATCGTCTTAAACCCATAATCCCGCCAGTTTACTTAATGGATACAGTTTAGCTACGGCTTAATCACAGCGTTTCTTTTTTTTAATCAACTATTGAATTTATTTTACCCTCTTTTGATTATACATATTCTATAAATGTATATTAATGTATATATTCTTGGTTGGCTCACTTAATATGAGCACCAGATGGCAGAAAAGCGACCGGTGGTTGGCACAAGAAGGGGCTATCAATTGGTGAAGAAAAGTAATACATCGTTGTAGATATATTTGCTCTATCAAAAGAGAATGGCACTGTGGACTTTAGTTGGCTTCTCACCCATGTAACCTCTTCACGATGTTAAAATGTTGGGATGGAATACCGCGGGGAAACCCCTCAACAAAATCTAGAATGACCTACGCCAAGGGAGAACATGTCCGGGACCACTTAGCAAAAGGGATTCGTAAGATGCCTTATAAGTTGTATAAGGGGGAAGACGAGGAGATACGTGGTAGAAAAACGAGAAAAGGAGTAATTTCAAAGGGGATTATACACCATAAATTTTTGGTTCCCCAAGCCTCATGGACAGATCTAAAGCCGTTGGGAGACTACAGCCTAATAGTCACTGACTTCAAGCAACATTATCGAATACGCCATGCGTAACTGCGACAACGTGTGACTATTTCTTAATGTTCCATGCTGACAATTTGATCATGGTAACCAAAACGTATATATTGCTTTAATCCCTTTATATATTTGAATAATATATATATATATATAAAACAGGAGAAAAATAAAAACGAATCAAACAAATGGTATAATTGGGTATTGGATGCTGGATTTTAGTTAGGGGGATTGAAATATAAAAATATCACCGGCTAGAGTATGACGGCGGTATTCTATAGTTAAAAAAAAAAACAATCAAATGGGGTACTAAAGTTTTATCGCTTCGTCGACTTTGGCCGACACATTGGGTTTATCACTGATGTGGGTCTTGGTCCACATGGTAGCGTAAATACCCCCCTTGGCCACTAACTCAGCATGGGTTCCCAGTTCGGCGACTCGGCCATGATCGAGGACCACGATTTGATCAGCATCCATGATCGTCGACAATCGGTGGGCGATAATCACGGTGGTACGCGCGTGGGCCGAGTGGCGAAGGTGGTCCATAATCCGGGTCTCCGTTGGGCTATCGAGGGCCGCCGTGGCTTCATCCAAGAGTAAAATGGGGGCCTTCTTGACCAAGGCCCGCGCGATTCCCAGGCGCTGTAATTCACCGCCGCTCATGGCTCTAGTATACGGGTTTAGCCTAAATTCAAAATCACCTTTCCGTTTCAAGATCGTGTCATAAAGATTGACTGCCTTGGTGGCTTCAATGACGTCGTCTTTAGAGGCCAATTTACCCTGACTTACAGTGCCGTAAGCGATGTTGTAGTAAATGGATCCGGGGAAAGTCACGAAGGTCTGGTTTACATAAGCGATTTGGCCGCGAAGATGGCTCTGGGCCACTCGGCGAATATCTTGGCCATCGATTAGAATGGCCCCCTCTGTGACGTCCACCATTCGCATGATTAGGTTCAACAAGGTCGACTTGCCCTGGCCACTGACACCCACAATAGCGGTGGTCCGCCCGGCGGGAATGCATAAATTAAGGTTGTGGAAGATGGGCAGTTGATCCCCATAGGCGAAGGACACATTGTGAAACTCGATGCTTCCCCCTCCTTCAAGGTGAAGGGGAGGGGCGTTGACGTCGTCCTGAAGGTCGGGGGCCCGGTTTACATTCTTGACGGCGGACATGCCCGCATTACTGGGTTTGAACCGGGAAATAATAAAGTGGGCGAGTCCACCCGCTTCGGAAGTAATCAACCTATATGCATTCATGGCGAAGATGCACTCTACTTGGGACATCCCGCCGGCATGAAATTTCCACACGCAGAGGGCTATCCATGGGTAATAAAGCGCCCGGTAGATAAGACTGGTGTAAGTGGCAGAATAAATGTGCGACCGGGTCCCCGAAACCCGGAGGTGAGCGGGCAAAGCGTTGCTCAGTTGTTGATATTCGTACTGCTCACTAAATAACCTTTTAAACCGGGCCATATATCTGACACGGTATTGAATTCCCCTTTGGAATCCGTATTGGGTCAAATACCAATGGGGATCGACCGTTTCATTCACGAGGCGACAGCCGTAGTCGATAAAACCGACCAAAAGCAGATAGGTTAGTCCCAAGAAGGCCGCCTCCGGTCCGATTGATTTCCACATGCCAGTTAAAAGAAAAGCCGACCCTATCATACTCCCAATGAAACTAATCAACTGCCGGCGGAATGTTATTGCTAGTGACAGGTAGCTGTAGAAGAAATACTCGGGATCCTCGATGGACTTGCTCGACTGCTGATGAAGGTCCTGAATTTGGCTATAAACGTGGTTTTTCCACTGAGTATGCATTTTCCGGCTGAATCGCGCTTCCAGTCGCTGGAACAGGGTGGGCACAATATTGCTAATAACCTGACTTGGGATATAATAGTAAAGCATGAAATTAGAAATGGTGGAGGTCCCATTCACCACACTTTTATGAAACCGGCGGTGGTTTTGACGCTGGACATGGCGTACGAATTCACGACCGAACTCCACCAATAATAGAAGTAGAATTCCTGAGTAAACTTGCCAATTACGGAACAGCTGCGCAAGCATCACGGAATACGTTTTGATTTCGCGGATCAAAAAGGTGACTTCGGACATGCTACTCTCGCTGTTAGCTTCAATGACGTCCTCGTCTGTAACTGAGCCAAAGTCGCGGTACGTGATGTAGCTGAGATCGGCCAGGCCTTTTTTTATGGTATGGAGTTTGATGTCGCGCCCCAATGGAACTGAAGAGCTCCAGGATACCCCCGTGGGCAGATGGGGAATGGTTAAATACGCCGGCCAATAGGC
Organism: Dimargaris cristalligena; assembly: GCA_027576995.1. Classification (NCBI taxonomy): domain Eukaryota; kingdom Fungi; phylum Kickxellomycota; class Dimargaritomycetes; order Dimargaritales; family Dimargaritaceae; genus Dimargaris; species Dimargaris cristalligena. Next base: position 70,642 of record JANBQC010000034.1, read on the forward strand.
GGAATCTAGGACATACAAATCTGGGAAACGCTGGTGAAATTTGGCGGCGAGTCGAGCTGGGGTACGAGATACGAGCCCGGCGACCAAGCCGCCGAGAATGGGGACCATGTGGCAGCGATGGAAGTGTACTAGTCGGCCCGCAATAAAAACGCATGGGATGGCGTACAAGGCAGCCTGGCCTAGGAACCACACGGAGGCAGAGGATTCCTGATGGTAGAGTCCGTACTGGAGGGCCAAAACCATTAGCTCCACCAGGGCCAAGCAAGTGTGAACTAGCCAAAACTCGAGATGGATGGAGCTGCGCAAACTTAAACGGTACAACCACAGGGAGTGGTCAGCATGGGTCGCCGGTCGAGAGCTCCTGCGCTGGTTCAGGAATAACAGCCAAGCCGCCGCCAGGGTCAGACTACGTATAGTTCCACAAATGAGCTGGGTAGTTATGTTCATAAAGGCGATATTATGACGGGTCCAAACTACCGTCATGGACAATACGAAGATAACGATAGTTTGTACACATACCACAGCGGCGATGGCTACTCGCTGGAACACCTCTAACTGGATATTGATGGCCAACTGCTGGTCTCGCGTTATCAAAGGATAGGGCAAAGCGCTGAATCCTCTGGGTGCACTCGTGGCAGGTTTATAGACTGGACCGCGCTGGAACCGCAAAAATCGGACCAAATAGGCTATAGTGACTATAACCGTGATACTAGGCCATACATTTGTGGTTTGGTAAAGAACAACCCAAAGGATATGAAAGGACATAGTTTAAGCTGGAGTTCCTACTAACGAACAACGGACAATATAGGAAAGGTGCTACACGCATGCACAAGTAACGAGGCAGCGGGGGTTACATGGAAAATTCTGGATACATGTAATGGTAATAGTCGAAAAAGGAGTGTGGTGGGAAGGTTTTGGTTTATGGGTTCTAAGGGATGAGTAAACGAATATAATCATAAAATGGACCAGGCGAGAGGGTTGGCTATATATTGGCCGATTAACCCAATGCCAAAAGTGGTTGGTTTATAACCAGTCCAATTGTTAATGGCTGATTAGTCTTCCAAGCACCGCAGCCGTCTGAGAGAACAATGGACGAAGGCCCAGAGTCCCCATTTGGTGGGAACAAGTACGGTATTCTATGCCACCATTATGCCTTTGTTATAAAAGTGTAGCCGTGCCATCGGTAATCGGGGATATATGTGACAAGCGAGGTTTCCTTGAAGTGAATCATGGGACAACCTTCAAGGCGACCTCCCTGGCCGCAGGATCATGCACCATCCCTGGGAAAAACAAGTAGGCCTGGCAAGCCGGTTTTTAGTTGCTTGGACTTGGCTATGGCTTGTTTTTTTCAGAATACAGGTGGTTTAAAGCACATACTATGCTGGAACTGGGTACTATTGTGTATGGTATTACCTGGTTCCCATCCGTGTTTGGTAGTGGCTTAATGTTTAAAATCCGTAGTTTGCATTGATGCACGCAACCCACCATGTATCCCTTGGCAGCAACCCCCCCCTTGATAGCATACCAACAGTCCATCGGAATGTATTCGAAGGTGAGTGTCAGTGTGCTTAATGATCCATGGGATTTAAACCGACATAACTTTGGGTACTAGGCGCCATTAAAGACATAATAACACGAGACGATGGTCCTTGAACATTGCTTTTTATTGGCCGTTGATGTATTTCAAAGAACAACTATTTTCAGAGTATAATGGAGTGGTACGGGAGACCACGAGGCTTGGAGAAAGATCTTTAAGCTAGGCTTGGAAGAAATGCATTAATGCCTCCAATACCATTGCTTGTATTGCTAGGTGTCTGGGTTGGGCGATATTAAGTGGTGTATGTGCAGTCGAGTACATTAAGAATATCTATTATTGATTACCAAACTTACACGGGCTATTGTGAAGACGGCAAAATATTTTCTAATTTTATGGAAATGGCCCTGCAAGAGTGAACATACCTGCTTGACTTTAACCAGTGGCCACGTCCTCTTATTATACCAAAATGACGTAAATATCCTCGCCTATATGTATTATTACTCCCAAACCATTGCCAATTTTCTATATTTCAAATTATTTATGGTTTCATTTGGTGGGTATTGACTATCATGGGGTCAGGGTTTCCATATTACCGGGTGTTGCATTTATAAATAGCTAAATTGACCCCACTTCACCCCCAATGACTCTCTGACCGCCGGATTATTACATCCATTATGTCTAGTTTAGCGCTAGCATCGAGTACACCAATTCACCGATATATACACATACCTTACTAGCTTACTCGGTCCATTTGAAAAATAGACTACACCTTTTGCTACGCTTCGTCGGTCTCTGGTGCATTATTTCTCCCTAAATAGGGATTTCCAAGCAATATCCCTAGGTCCACCAAACTAATGAGTCTAACCTACTAAGCTCCTGTTAATACCGAAATTTGTCACGGACAAAGCGTAGCCAAAGTATGAATATTACGCCGTGAAAAGGCTTCGGCCGGAAAACCCTTGTCGATATAACGAGCTGGTTTGAATGCCTTGAATAGTGTGGGAAGGAGAACGTTTAAAATGATGGACTTTTTTAAAAATGATGCTCATCCGACGAGCGAGTTATATGTGACTATTTTTCCCCAAGATTATACATTTAAATGGGCTATGTTTCCGGCAATGGCCACCCAATAATGTCGTACAAATGCCAAATTTTGTGCAGTAACAACCATGTTGGTAATAAAAACACACTGCCCCTTTAAGGAACGTAGTATTGCCTAACCAATGCCCCTCTCCACCACCACTTTCAATTGTTTAAAGAATATTCAGGTGTGGGCTGAGTTGCCCCCCACCCCTTCCCAAAGTTTCAATGTGACTGCAAACACCTGTTGGGTGTGGCCACTGTAAACGAAGAAAATCGTATTAAAAAAAGGCCTGGAGTAGTCGACTGCATCCCCGCTCCTTTACATACACCGCAATGTCGATTTGGATCATAGTCGATCGACTTGGGCTCTTCGTGCTCGCTAATCTTTGGCCGATGGGCTATTGTTGGGAATTAAACCACGAGGATCTATCTAAAGTCATTAAACCCCCGTAAGCTAAGGCCGCCCAATTATATACGCCGGGGGGCAAATATGATTTTATTCGATAACTTCTACCGGAAGGCCGTTGAATATTTGAAGTTCGAACTAATTCATGTATGGGTGAGTATAGCTGTATATGCCAATGATTACTTGATGTGTTATGCTGCTAAAGCCGTAAATCTGCCCGCTAAATTTGTTTCTACGTGGTTTGGGAAGCGCTGTTGTTTTTTGGTATATTACTACTCCCCGAATTAAGGCAGTATATATTGCAGTTGGGCATATTTCATGTTGAATTGATAAATGGTGACAAACCAGACACGCAATGGTAAGATTATCACTATCCAAGTAGATGTGTCGAGTCACAAATGGACAAGTCTTTAAAGATGGCCCATGTAGGCCAAAGATGAGCGAATATCCCAGCGGAACCTTTGTGCTCTTCAGGGCCAATAAGGTTGGGACAAGACACTACAGTACACGGTATTTCTGTGCTACTCGACCAACCCTGCCTTCAGATTTTACTCCTTCGTTAAGTGGAGTTTGCCCTTCACCACAACCCTACACCCTACTCTCACCTCGACCCAATTGGTCATTGCCCCTTTTTTCCCCGCCTTCCTCTACTACGAATTGTACATCTATACCCTGGCTTCACCCACCTCTCTTCATCTCCAGTCTGACCAACCCCTACCCATTCATTTCGTCCAGTAACTCATCTATCCAACATGTCTTCCATCTCAGCCGCCCTAGAAGGCACCATCGTAAGTCTCCTTTGGCTTTTTTTTATAGAGGTGGTTAACTTGGGCCGCATTTTCCGGAAAGCCTACCCTATGCTGCCCCGGGTGTCATGCGATGGACTATCCTAGTGCTACTGTCCCCAACCTAGAGTCCATCTAGGTATTCGCATCGTGAATGGGAGTCATCTATGGAAAATTGACCACGCCTACCGCTGGCTAAGCTCCTCAGGATACTCGGCATGAGGCCGGTCTTGCCTTCAGCACCCTGTGCCGCCTCAACGGGATTGTTTTGACTTGACCTATCTCACCACCCATGGCCTCGGGCATAGACAACCCATTGACCTTCAACTTGGTTTACTCACTCCATACCGGGGAAATATATTGTTTGTTTTGCGTTGTTACTACAGGATTTCCAAGGCCAGGTGCTCGCGGAAAAAATTACCCAGATTGGCATTATTCTGGCGGCCGTTCTGGCCTTTGCCGTCGGCCAATTCTTCCAGTCGTTCGAACTTCTGCTACTTGTATTCGGCGGAGGTGTGGTCATTACTTTATTGGCCGTTTTGCCGCCGTGGCCAATGTACAACCGCCACCCTGTGTCGTGGCTCAAACCCCTGGTTGAACAGTCCCAGCCGGGCAACGCCATCCACCAATTGACCTCAGAGTCCGAGAGTGAGGCCGAGAAAAATAATACCAAATGAGAGCGGTTTAGAACTGTAAAATGGCGGCCTATTATTATACCCCCACCCCTTCCTTTGGGCCCATGATCACTCTACATTGTATTCTCTATACATGGGCGAGGTTTTTGTAACTCCGGTGTTCCGCCTTTGCGAAATCAATAAATCATGTACATCTTGACCATGTGGCCCTATAATGTCGGCTGATCGGGCAGAAAGGGGGGGGGCGGTGTGGATAGTTGCAGTCAACAGCAGGCCCTACCTTGGTACTTCATAGGGTGGATTAAAGTGTAAATGAAGAGTAGAATCAGTGAGCACATATCTCATTAGCCAAATATCAATATACGGCCAGCTTGGTCCGATTATAGGGCGGGTGATATATAGGAATATATTCGGGTACCTAAATTTCCGAAAAGCGCCCCGGAAAAACATTGCACTTTCCTATTAAAACTCCTATAAATTTTCCCAATGCCCAATTATCAGTCGCTTACGAGTGTATACCTATCGTTAGATATGTGATGTGCTGAATCCAGGAGTGTTCCCTGGACTACACTACAGTCGGGCAGCATGCTTAGATCAATTGGGCGGGGCTATACCAAGTCCTGTGATATTTAGGTACTCCACGGAATTTCAAAAATTCACAGGAGCGAGACTACGGTGATTAGGGGTAGATACGAGGCGCCTCTTGGAAAATGCAATTATAGTGGGTATATGGTTCACGGGAATTAGTCTACGGCTGTTTTTCCTTGGAATATTGGGTAATTGTGGGTTAGTCACCTGCGCTGATGTGAACCGGAAATGGGATACGGTATTTGAACAAAGGGCGTGCCAAACTTTGCAAAGCCCCAAAACTACCCTTACAGTAGTGCGACCAGGCAAGCGTGGTACCGAATTGTCGAACCATACCCCTTTCAAAGTAATGTTACCTTTTCCTGGCTCTCACGCCTTTTAAATAGATCTTGGCTTTATAGCCTTCCAATCATTCCTTGGGGTAGATTTCCCAAAGGAAGCATTGAATAAATTCATCGCAGGGTCGGTGAATGTAGGTGTATTCATTAAATAACACAGGTAATATTGATGCCGACGACAAGCAAAATACGATCATCCTTGATGGAAACGGCGAAGGAAAACTACCCTCTGCTCTAGCAATTAAGAACTTAACCTTAGTGGACACGCTCCATTCCCGATAGCGTCATAGCTATTCGCATATTAATGCTAACCAATGGATTAACAGTGAACACAATGTATACCAAGAACGTTCTCATTTGGTAATGCGTGGAGCTTTCAAAAAGTAAAAAAGAAAAAAAAATCGCACAATTAGCAATCCTACTTTTTCGTTCAGCGATTTTTGTTTTCGGTAGTGTAGTACACAGCTAGTTGACGAAGGCAGGACTATATTTGTATTATTATGACTGTAGCGCAGGGGATGGGGGAAATCACTATTCTATTATCAGTTCAACACAGTGAACATCGTAGTGTACTTTTTGCTATGGGATGTAAATATGGAGTAACAAGGTCTTAATCCAGGGGGATTATCGGCTCCTATGGCAAATTCGGTCTTTCATAACGTTGCCCCGGCTGTTGTGATCGACGTGGTATAGGCCAAGGAAAGGATGGATGAACGTGGTAGAGAAGCACTGGCGCTCCATTAATGAGTACATTTTGCCCACCTTCACACATTTGACCAGGTGTGTGAAGGGCGATTAGTAAATATAAGGCAATTAAGGGTGCTGTTCTAAACCGAACATTCAGAGTTCAATAGTGCTGACAACCAGTGGGATTGCCTATCAGCCCAGTCTTGTCTCCTGCCAGGGGAATGTCCTGGAATACTAAAACCACGACTCCATCATCATCATCATCATTATTGTTGTTGTTGTTATTAATACAGTTAGGTTCCTCCAGCGCCCTAGTAAATCACCACCACCTAGCCTTGGGGTCGCTCATTGCATTGAATAGATTGAGCCATCCCATTTTCTGACTCCAATACTGCAGCTAGCTAATTAATCAAACCTTCATAGTCAGCGCCAGTATCTTATGGAATGCCACTTATTCCTAAATGAGAAGGTCCCAAGGTAGAAGAATATTCTCTAAGCCCAACCCATTGGGTACAATTGTATGGGCCAGTTATTTTGATTATTCACGCTAAATATTTTCTGGCTGGGAGCAGTGGGGGGCGTGGGATCAGCTTGACCAATTCACAGTGAGATGTACCGCCTCAGTGAAGTGAGCCATTGCTGCTGATAAGCCGCCAGTGTGGGTCGAGAACCACCAAAACAAACCCATACGGAGTAACATCAACTCAGGAACCAGGGCAGCCTGACATGAAGGACGGTGAAGGAGGAGGAGGAGGGGTAAGAGACGACGGATGGACGAGGGGATCACAGATGGCCGGATTGGGCCGGGGGATGGGAATGGGAGTGTAAGGTCCTTGGCTCTGAGTTTCAACAACTACTTGGTTGGCAGGTGTATTTCTATGAGGGAGTCGTTGTTGCTCCTCCGCCTGCTGAAACGCCCTCTCGTTATTATTGCTCTGCCAGTCCATTCCGATTGGCCATTTTCCTAGTGCGGGGTTAATGACCGTACGGCGATTGGAAAGGTAAGTTATTGGTGCTGGCTGATTTGCAAATGTAGTGGGCTATTATTCCACTAGACTGATATGGGCATGAGCAGCTGCCATGCAGCGGGGGGCTTATATCTCCCGCCTAATAGTAAAATAGTACTTCTTCCCCTTCAAACATGACCAGCCTTGCTTCAGTGAGGGCACCTATATTCCTGGGATATGCCTCATCAAACTGAGCAATGGGATACCCATTGATATACACCCAGTCGGCTCAGTAATGTTGCCCATGGAGAAGGGGGAGGAGGTAGAGGAGGTGGTGTAGCATTTGAACGGTCCGGTATCAAGGAGTCGCAGAGAATGAATCAGACGGCGGAGTGAGACCAGAGTGGGGCCCGTTCAAATGGATCGGTTGGGAAGACCCGGGAACCGGTAGTGGCGCCTCGTAAAGAGGGAAGGGCGCGCCACCTCCACTTTAGAAATATAATAGCGGGCGAAACAATAGGGGGGTTGTTAGCTGGAAGAGTGAGGCGTTAGTCAGAACTATAGATTGATCCATACCACAGGAGCAATGCATAGATATCTAGCTAGGCAGGTAGGGAGGATAATAGAAATGGGCACTGTCCATCAAGTACGTCTAGTCTCATTTGGGGGCTAAGTCGGAGATGTGCGGCCACGGAGGGGAAGTTGTGTAGCACAGGGGACGGGGAGAGGTCGCACCAACAGCCAGCACTTAGGGTCAGGCAGTAGCACGGGCCCGGGGCCTACATTATATGGCGATTAAAGTATCGCAGGGTAACTGAAAGCCCTATGCACCAATTCGATCATGCGGCTGTCGAAAGGTGGGCAGACTACATAATATCCATAGAGCGGGGTTGGGTGTAATGCAAGGAGCCGTGGGCGGGGATGACAATTTTTTAGTGGAGAGGAGCCATAACAGAGCATCGACGACGACGAGGAGGAGGAGGAGGAGGAGGAGGAGGGAGGGGATGATGATTGACCTGGGGGATATGGGAATCGTTTCCCACTTCTCAGTGCTTATCCGAGTGTGCGCGCAGAACCAAACTTCTCCACCGCATAGTGTATCGGGTAAAAACGAGAGGAGGGGGCGAAAGACGGAATCAATGTCACCTTGACGAGCACAAAGACGACGGAAGTCCATATTTTAAAATTAGGTGAATTAGTGAGTTAGTTGGTATGTATGAATAATATACATGTCAAAGGGACATGGACTCGAAAGGGAAACATTATACATGATTACTATTCCTGTAGCGTTGAGCGGAAGATCCGTTAGGCGACGATGATAGGACAAGCCCATTGAGGGCAAGTCGACGGCGATCCTTACGGCGGTCGCGCCAATCGCAACGAACGGGGACTGACCTTGTAATGGGGGAATTGGAAAGTCATAAAAAGCAGAGCTGCTACTGACCACCCCAGCTTCTGTTTGGCCTACAAGATAATATCCCCGTTGTGCTTGCATTCATTTACCCGTTCTGCCCGGCCACACACGCATACACACACACACA
>JANBQC010000035.1:0-86592 GCA_027576995.1 Dimargaris cristalligena
GCTCGTTGGGGGACCGGCCGGAGTTCTGTCACGTGATGGGGAGGGAGAGCGGGCCGGGGATTCGTCGGGCGGTTGCACCCCCACCCCCTATTGCAAAGCTGGCAGAACCTGGTGGGCGGGCAAGTTTTTGAGTGTGGGCCTAATGAGATGATAAAGCCGTCTAATGTCGAACATGACTATTGGACTAACGATCGTCCTAAGTATGACAATGCCTACCAGGAAATACCCGACCTGTTACATCCATTTGAAGCACCTTTACAGACCCGCCAGGGCAATTGCCACTTAGTGATTAGTAAAACGCGATTCAAATGGAAAAATAAACTATAGGCTGGATACCGACTTTTTCATATATATCAAAAACTTTGGAACTGCAGTCTCTCCAATAGCCGTGAATAAATAAATATCGGGCACTAAGTTACATAGGTGAAAGTCCCGTTTTGGCCGGTTAAAATTTTGATAAGAGGTATATGGAATAGCGAGTGATAGGGGGTTTCCAACCAGCAGAGTATGGCCTAGGAATGACAATGCTGGGTATACCACCTGTTAGAATCTCCACCACCTAAATAATGGTCGGATAGTGGCGGTTGGACGGGTAGGAGGCAGCTAAGGGTGCAACTATCTATTCACCTATCCGTGCAATATATGTATTACCTCTACTAAAGAGACTTGCGAAGGGTTATAAACTCACGTTAGTTTAAAACGGGGTAGGGCAAGAGTCCCCTACCCTTTGAAAACCGTAGTGGCAGCCGTGGGGAGGGCCACGTTTCTGAGTTGGATTTCGTAGTTCAGGTATAATAAAACTCCGAATCCCCTATGATTGGTGTAGCGCAAGGTTCGAATGTGGCCGCCTTGACAGACAGGTTCAGAGACGGCTTTTTAAGCCGCCTCGGTCTATACTAAATCCCACGAGTACACGGCTTTAACCCAAACAGGAGGCAACTAAATAATATACTCTATAAAACATTATAGAGTGAGGGTAATGCAAGTGAAAAAGTGGGGCAGTCCAAGCTGCATTTACAATAGTATTGACCTGTGACGGCAGTGCATGCGTTGTAGTTTACAAACAGAAGCCATGGATAATTGGACAGCACCCAGTGCCCCCACCAACATTTTTTGGTTCGTTTGAGCAATAGCGAACTTTATTAGGCAGTGGCAATATAGCTTGTATCGGGGGACATGTCGATTGTATTAGGATAGCGGAACTCCGAAGCCAGGAGCTAAAATAAGCAAGTACGAGATCAAATGGGCCCAATATATATACCAAGAAGCTAAAGTGGTACCCAGAGGGAAGCAGCTCACCCTGCATACCCGCCTCACCCGGAGAGTCATACCACGTTAACCCCCAAGCTCCTAAGGAATGAGATGTGTGACATAAATCTGTCACTAAAGTTAGAAATATAACATTTCGAGGGCAGGTGTGCTAATGGAGAAGTGCGGCCCATAGGAAGGTGCGATGCAGCGAAACCGAAACTCATGTGTATTGTAGGATGTAGATAAAAATAATAATATCAGACTTAGTAGCTGAAACACTAGATTGAAAGGTAACACCTCTAAGTGAATCTCCAAAGACCGCGTAAAGTAGGGGTATATAGATAGCCCAATGGGGTGCAATAGCTTAAACTATTTTCCAGGGCAAGAAAGGGTTGGCGAAAGCATTACGGACCGTTTGTAATATGCCTGAAGCTGTAGACCACAGTTAAATATTACACGCCAAAAAGTGAGAGGGATGTGGAATAAGAAATAATCGACGGATGGCTCAAGCGGTATATCAAATAGGAACACCACACCATTGACACCGAAATGCCCGCTGCGGTAGCCCACCCATTGTGGATTCCAGTCCTTCGCTGCACGTCAATTAATGACGTGTCGTCACTGTTTTCTAGCTGCCCCATCCTTTGCTTGAAGCGATTTCATCTTGTGCCGGGTAGTATCTATTACACTATTTCTCTGACGGGGGTGCCCTAATTGACCGTAAAAAAACATTAGGGGTTTAGTAGTGGAAATACCCCTAGACATACTAAACGGGCTACAGGGGGGTTTGGCCCACCCATTCCATTAGTCAGTCTCCCGGCTAGATATTGGATGCACGTTCTTGGTTAACTGGTTTTGAATCCCGAATGGGCGATCCTATACTTTAGCAGAATTGGCGATCCATCCCTGGAGCGGAACTGGCCTTTTGGCACGATGAGATGGAGTAACATAAGTCACGGTCATGGGGTTATGCAATGGAAACAACCCGCCTGACCAAAGCAGAAGCGGGGGTAACACCCAGCCGAACGAGATGATCGGCGTTCGTAAACTATCATTACAACCAACCGTCCCCATCACTTCCTAGTACAAGGCAACTTTCACCTCCTTAGTAATTCACGTATTCCCCCATATAGTCCTTACCAGACTAAACTACAACCGAGTGGCCCACCATAGTCCCCTTTCCACACATCTGCGCCAGACCAGTTAATTATCCGCGTCTACTCTGACACTTTATACCGGAATATGCCGTGTCGCCTCAGTAGTGTGGCATTAAACTTCATTTAGTGCCAGCAGCTCCAAATAATGGGCACAGTCGGCGGCTGTGGAAATACCTGATAAGTGTAGGCACTCACTATTACTGGGGTAGGATATATTCGGCAGTATTTAGCAGTAAATTAGGTTATTGTGAATGTCAGAGGCAACTTTGGCTGTGTGGTTTCGGTTCATTTTCAGAATTCTGCATCTGTTTTTGATAGAAACGGGTGAGGAAATTAAATGGCCTGCTAAGTCTTTAAACTTGGGCACATCGCTCTAGTATACGTGTGGTCAGTGCAACTTAGTAAACTGGTTATACCACCCCCCCTTCTCCATCCGCCTGTTATGCCCTTCGAACAGTGACACCATTCTGCAGCTGTGCTATAGGGAAGGGGGCACTCGATGATTGAGGATGATTCCTCTGCATTACTGGGGCACCTCTGTCTCCCCAATTGGTACAGAGTATGCGCTTCAATGTGAAACCAACGAGCAAAGTTGCCTGTAGTGTTTAGCCAATATAGACATTGGAGGTTGGCATTAACAAGGAGGTGGTTGTCGTTGAGGAATGAGCGCCAGGATGTTGCCGATTGATTATACACTCCTATTCCGCGCTTTTCATTTATAAAAACACCGCCCTCCCCAATAACTTGAGCTATTTAATAAGTACCGCTATTTTAATAGGCGAATTATGCCAAAGATTTACCAGCGGACTGGCGGCTTTAAGCCTGGGTAGAGCCCCCGAAAAACGACACTGGTTCAACTAAAACACCTGTTCGAAGGATAATCCAGAATATTGACGTGCCGGGAAAACATCTCACGATGCGAAGACTACAGCAGGACACCCGGCTTTTGTGATAAAGATATCGTCAAATAAATTAAGTAGATCTGCTTGCAATGACTTACTACAGGGTTATCCCGCTCTTACCCTCTGTTCTTTAAACTAGACATTTTGGCACATAATTCACCAAGTACTACGCAATCAAAATACGCCTGAAGGGTCGACGGCTTAGGAGAGTATCGGCGGGCAAGAGTAGTTCACCGGTATTCCCTGGCTAATTATATAAATTTTATAATCAAGGGAGTGCCATCATTTTATATTAAAGATGGCCCTGCAGTTGATCCACTGTTGAATTAGATGTTGAACAATGAGCCATCTAGGGTATTTACCATTGATAGAATGCAAGAGATCTTGGTTGTTTTACTATTCACCAGATGGTGCATTCCTTCCCCGCTTCTGGTGGGTATGAAGAGAGGGCTCATTGATAATATGGCCTAGCGACTCATAGGCCCCTCTTTTATACATATCTATATATATACCCGCAACTCCATCCCCTATTTCATTCAACATCATCCAATACCTGCCTTCATTTGCACAGCAATAGCTCATATTCCCGTCTTATTCTCCCCACTCACTGTACTTTTTTACAATCCCAATTACTCCACCACCCATTACCACTTATCGGGTCCTTTCTACTGTCCTATACTATCATGTATCTCATCAAGCTAAATACCGCCATGCTCGCCTTGGTCTTTATGGTCGGTACGCTCACCAATGCCGGAGCTTCTTTACCTCAGGGTTTGGGCGGCCTCTATCCCCAACCTATTCACCTTCATCGCCGTATGTTGAGCAGCGCGTTCAAAGCGGCCGGTCAGGCCGCAGGAAGGACCTCAGCAAAGCCCACGGATGCAGCCTTTAAACGCACATTGAATACCGTCGATGCCAGTATAAAGCTTAAAAATGGTATTACGCCCGCCTCCAAGAACAAGCCAACCGCTAGGGCCGGCGCCACCCTTCCTCCTATGACCGGATCAAAATCTACTGCGACGAAAGCGTTGAGCGGAAACTCAGCCAAGAAATAGAACCCGAGCTCCCAAAAGCCTAATTTGGCGCATTAGTTCATTCCTTGATCCCATGGCCAATTTGTGGTTGTCGGAAAGGACGCGGAGGGGAGGGGTGGTTGTATACCGAGATTGAACCAGGAGTCCGCTGGTCACATTTCCGTCGGCTCGATGTTTTTCCTTTTCGTGGCGCCCCCGCTGTAACAGATTTTGCGATTACCCGGCGATTTAGTATGCTCTGAACTCGAGTGCATTCGTTTTTGACCAGCAGTACGATTTCCATCTCCACCATCTTGCCATTCCACGTATTTGCATCAATATCCAGACCTATACTGCCTATTATTCGGGCTGACTGGTTTACCATGGGTAGTAATCAAATAAATCCGCCATTCACTACAATTATCGGAGTAAAGCATGTAGGGGGAGCAGAAAGACAGCGTCAAAATATAGGCTGACCCGGAATTGCTACTTAGCCACCGGCTGGGTTATTCCCATACTGAGCCCCTCATATAAAAAGGCATTTAGGATTGTCATATTAATGCCCAATAGTAGAGCCACCGGCGGACTTTGGTTACTGCTTTCCACTATATCCACTGGACATCTTTATGCTTCTAAGTAGCAGTTTATGGGCATCAACTTTGCTTGGTATCCATCCATTTAGCGTATACACATGAAACCACCGCAACCTAAAGGTGTGCCAAGGTCTAACAAGTCACTTGCCCAGTGGAACGTGCAGATACAGAGATGATTAATGAGATGTGGAAATGGGCCTAGTCCGAGGCATGTAGGGATGAATTAGCGTATAATAACGAATAAACCGGCTATTATTTAATGCGGTGGATACAAGTGGCCGTTTGGGTTAGCCAGTTAGTGAGACCTTCAGAGGGGGACGTATCAAGCAGCCCCGTGGTACTTGGGGAAAAGGCCCTCCTAAGTTTAGATAACATTCTACTTTCCCAAACTTTAACCTACGTTCGTCTTTGGTGGTCTGGGAATGCCAATAGGGCTGCTTCACAGTCCCACCAGACTTATCGCTAGACAACTAACCCTTTCTGACCGGGCCGGTTAAAACATACATTGGATCTTAACTAGTTTATTACCATTGGTGTTAATTCCTTATGGCTGGATCCATGGCAGTAACAGCTAGGGCCTGCCAGTTATCTCCGCTCCAACCAGGACCCTGGCATTAGGAGCCATTGAAGGTAATGCTGGGGGTAGCTTATCATTAGTATTAATATTAATATTACTATTGTTATATTCTATTATTAAGCCAATCCCACCCGCTCGGTTAGTTTCAAATCCCCCTGCTATGTGACACCCCTACGTATTTTTTTTTCGCGTGAGAATTCCTGGGTGGGTAAGGTTTTGGCCCCTGTTTCCCCCAATCGGTAGTTCATGCATACACCCTTGATCGCGCTGGCCTTCCTCTCGGTTCATGGCGTCCTATATATATATATATCAGCCCAGTCGGTCCCTGGTCGACTTCTTAAAAGTTTCTTTTCTTGGGTTTTATTCTCATAGCTTTTAGAACAGTTTTCTGAATACAATACATGCGTGCTGTTGTTGTTGTGTTCATAGCCCGCCCAATCGTATAACCCTGTCGCTCTCACTTCGCATTGCATCGTTTATCGCCAACACCTAAACTACACACGTACCCTGTCCCTTGTTTCACGCATGTACACCCCCGCCAACGGCCGTTTCCTTCAGCGTATTAAACCCTACCGACCCAAGCCTTTAGGTCATGGCTAGACGTGCCCGTTCCCAACCCACTGTTAACCATGCACCAAGTCCACCCAGCATGGCTAAGCAGGATCCCTCTCCGCATTTAGACCCCCAAGTGTTTGACTTGCTGTTCAGTGAGCTGGTCACCATGTTCCCTGACCATGACCTGAGTCTACTGCACCGTATACTGACTAGTCACGGGGAACTGGAGGTTAGTATCGACGCGGTGTTGGCCCACGATATCGCCGCACTTAACGTCAGTGAGCCTTCTTCCCCCACCCGGCCTAAACGCGCTTCCAAGGGGCGGGGTCTTCGAACCGACCACTCCCATTTGGCCCAGCAATTGTTTAAAGGCCCCCCAACCCCCTCCCCCGACTCTGGTAGGCCCTCATCCTGCCCTCCATCCTCCGTCCACCGCCCCATTTCCTCTGAGGGCTTTTCGTTGGCGTATTGTGAAAATATGGTCAAACATTACACCGAAAAGAGAAATGCCGCGTTTACATCAGCGGCCAAAGCCTTTGGCCGGCGTGGCCAGTTGGCCTCCCATTCAGGCACCGCTTTCTATTATTCGGTGGAGGTAAGTGTGGATTTGCTGCACCTTTCTGGTTAATGAATTTCGAGATAAGATAGTAAAGCATATGGGGGTTCCCCGTTAAATGGCTAACCATCCCTCTCCAAGCATCTGGTAATCAGTTGAACTAACTGGCCCGTATTGACTTCCCCCTCCCTGTCTTGTGCCTTTTTACTGTTTAAATGATCCTAACCTATTTTATCCTTTCCAGGGTCGCAGGTTCGACGAACAGCTCAAATTATGGCAGGTGCGGGCGGCCCGGGCTATTGTTGAGGCCCAGAGACCCACTGCGGGGGCTATTTACACCCTAGACCTCCATAATGTCCAAGTAAAGCCAGCATTGGTGATTGTCGAAGAAGATATCCAAAAGTGGTACCTTCAGGAATCCTTCCGATATTGTAAGTCGACTTTCCTATTTCTTGTCTCCCTACTAATTACCGCTTCACTGTAACTGAATTGGTTAGTATACCCGTGTATCTTACCCAACCACACTACTCCACTTCACTGGCCCTTAGGATGCTCTTCTCGACTTGGAAACACAGAAGCAACGGCAGCCTCGGCCCCTTCTTTTGGGGTATGCTTTTCCAATCGGATGACACGGAGGCCTTTAACTACATAGGCCCAATGTGATTCTTGGCATGTTCTCACCATCCGCCTTTTTTCGTCTAAAAAATACCCACCCTATCCTAATAGCCATGAGCCCGGATAATCCCAAAGGCCGAAGCCTTAAGATTATTACAGGGCTGGGTATTCACAGCCCGGATGGCCAGCCGAAACTACAACCCGCCATCACCAAGTATTTACGGGCTAACGACTGGTCGTTCACACAGGCCGTGGGCTGCATCCATGTACGCTTTACCCCTCGCTAAATCAGAAGAAGTGAGTCGAATTGGATTATCCATGAATCCTCGTACCTGTAAAGGGTACCTAGTAAAGTATCAATATGTCCAAAAGACATGTGGTCTCTTGTCTGTTCGCAAATCCAAACGTGGCACTACCCGCTCCGTTGTTCCTGGATAAAGCTTCTTTATATACTACTAACTAGGTAGCCAATAGTGTATATATCTTGCAATTCACCTAAACTCCACTCTAATAGCA
This sequence comes from Dimargaris cristalligena, assembly GCA_027576995.1. Classification (NCBI taxonomy): domain Eukaryota; kingdom Fungi; phylum Kickxellomycota; class Dimargaritomycetes; order Dimargaritales; family Dimargaritaceae; genus Dimargaris; species Dimargaris cristalligena. Next base: position 7,736 of record JANBQC010000035.1, read on the forward strand.
TAGCTTTAGGTGGAGGCTGCCTGGTTACCACCTCATCTCCTTTTTTCCTCCTTCCCTCAACTTCCACTGGGGTTCGCATGCGACCAAACAATACTAGATTGGAGCTACTATGCACCTAATTTATGTAATGTATTGCGAGCACTTTCATCCCACTTGTGCGGGACTTGGAATGTAATGTAAATAGGAGATTGGGGGTTTTCTAATGTTGAACCACTGAAGCATTCAGCTCAGAATACTGATTTTTAATTATACAATGTAATGTAACTTAAATGCCATATGTACTTGCAGAGTGATATATGTACCGGCGATGCCAGAATAAATAAAGCAATCCCTAAATGGGCGTTCAATAATAATAATCATGTGAATTGGAACATGGCGGCAAAATCGTCGCGATAGGAATATAGCCATAAAAAGAAACAGTGTGGGTGGGTCTTGTGTTGCTGGGTGATGACATGCACCAAATGACGAACGTAGTCCTTCTGGTGAGCCGAACATACCTCCAGAGCCCGTTTAAGACCATCCTCTTGCAGCAGGTTACACCATACTAGCTTCCGGAGAACGACTTCGCTCAGGTCAACAGCAAGAACGGGAATGGCCATGCCTGGTTTTCCTGGATGGATGGAGCGATCGCGTACACAACTGGCCGCCCGCTCAGCAATGAGTTGCTTTTGCCGGTCTTTCATCCGGCCCCGGGATCCTCCCCCTCCAGTGCTATGGCCTGGTACGACTTCAACATCAAGTAGCGAGGCGTCGAGGAGGGCCACCGGGACACCGCCGGTGTGGTGGCCATCCATACCACCACTAGCACCCCCACTCCCGGTTAGACCCCCCGCACCACCACCACTCCCGCCTATACTACCGCTACCACCCCCGCTCATTCCGCTACTGCCTCCGACTCCACCCCCACTACCTAATACGCCACTGCCCCCACCGCCTACCATCAGGGTCGCGTATTTAGCCGCCAGTAAGTCGTACCGGGGACCGGACCCTAGGTCAGAAAACTCATAGGTGGTGGCCTGGTGTTTCTTCAGTCGGCTATCATGAAGATACAAGTCGTGGCGGTGCTGTTCGTTAATTTCGGCGGACAGATAGGAGGGAAGATCGGCCCGGGCCACTTCCTCTTCGGTATGCCTAATCAAGTTCCGCACTTTAAGGATCATGTCAGTTGGGGCTAAGCCGGAGGGTCGCAGGCCATCTATGGACCGGCTGGGACGCAGGGCGGCCGAGGCCATTCCCGCCGCCACGGCATCGGAGGAGGTGGGGATTTTCCCACCTGAGTGGGGTTTGTGCAGGCCACCGATACCTATTCGGCCGGGGTGGTCGTTCCCACTCGTAGGGCTCGACCGTCCCGATCGCATTTGTCGACGGGTTTCCCGGCGATTAGTCGAACGACTTAGTCCACTCCGATCATCCCCGCTTACGCCGCCTCCAAGTCCGTTGGTGAAAGCGTCCGCGGGTTTCAGTTTAATATTAACAATCCAGTTGATGCCCTGGTTGACACAGATACGGGTAACCATTTCGGCGGTGGTTTCTTCGCTATCGTCGTACAAAAAATCGGTTCGAATGTTATGCTGCCATAATTCCTGGGCAATGGTAATACGCTCGGCGAGGAGGGTTCGGCCAAATGAAGCAATCGCCACATCACAGCGCTTACGGGCCCAGAGGCCAAAGCTAGGGGGAACAGTGTCGTGTTTACTGCGGGACAACGAGCGAAGGAAAGTGCTCTGGTAGTTGGCGATTTCGAAAATGACTTTTTGGATGGCGATGTTCACCCCCGCGGCGGCCACTGCCAATCGACGGGGGGCACTGCGGTCCTTTAGGGCTGCTCCGCCGCTACCACTGCCACCGCCCCCTTTCGATAGGGTGGTGGGAGCCTGGAAGAACTGGACGAGCTTGTCGTAGCGCCCCCCCGTAGCGAGCACCTCGCGTTTCTTGTTGTCCACCACAAATTGGAAAAAGAAGTGGTCCTTATAGTAGTAGTAATTGTTGACCAGCAAGGGGCAGTAGGTCCAGCGGTGCTTTAGAGTAAAGGGGTTAAGGGCTAGCTCAAGACGGCCCAGGTCCTCCAGGGCGTCCTGCCAACGAGCGGTGAGACGAGTGGCGTCGGCAGGGATCAGGGTCTGGAACAGCTTGCGTAATGTGGCCAGGTCGCCTTGGATATTAAAGCGCTCTAGAGTATCAAGGACGTGTCGCGGAAGGTCAAGGTGGGCCATGAGATTCTGTCGGACTTGGACCATGGACAGGGATACCCCCAACTGGCGTAAAAACGAGCAGCACGGTCGTCGCAAGTCCTCAGGGATGCGCAGGTGGTCGAATATGGTGTCCAATAGACAGGAGTGGTTCACGAGGAATATCAGAGGCTTATGGGCGTATATGGGCAGATCCTCAAAAATCTCGTCAACTATTTTGAACACCTCGGCACCACCAATCGGATTGTTTGGGTGGGCCCATACACTATCAAAATCGACTTCGTAAACCTGACGCGGTTGGCCCCCCACTGGGTTTTCCTTGTAAATTTTGTCAAAACTGAACCGTTTCAGTTCCTGGATTTTGTTACGAGCTACGTACCGCGCAAAGGGAAGCGTTAGATCGTAAGGCAACTGAACCAAAGTACCTGTAGGATCCATCACGTGGACAGGTTTCTGGAACTGGTCGTAAATGTCGAGCCGGGGCATTAGTAGTGGAGTGCACACTTCCACCGCGCCGTGCCGGCGGAATATTCGGCTGAGATAGTCGTGTACCCGATCATAGTACACTGAATTGGTGTGCTCCAGATCCGCCACATCGGAGTAAAAATCGTATGTAAAGTCCTTGGGCCGCTCTGGGAATTGGTCGAAAAGGGCCGACATGAGCCGGTTATAGTAGGGTGTATTGGGGTTGGCGATGGTACGAACGCACTCTTGGATATAGTCATCTTCCATTCGAGGGGGTAGATAGTCACTCTGGAATAGCTCTAGACTCGTGGGCCGGTCACGAGGATTGTGCTTCAGTAACCATTCGATGATCCGGCGTTGGTTGGCCAAGTGATGATCTGGGAACTCAGACGGAAAGACCACCTCCGCACGGCGTAAATCATGTAATACTTTGACCCGCTCCATGCCGGTTTGCAAGGGGTAGCACATTTCAAAAAAGATAATTCCCAGGGAGTACATGTCCACTTTCTGGTTATAGCGGGACCCCCCTCCCTTGAGGCTTTGGGTGACCTCGGGGGCTACGTAGAGAGTCGTGCCAATGTCCGATGTCATGGAGTCCTCCGGGTCACGGTCGAGACTCGCATGTCGGGACCGAATGGTGCTGGCATTGATTTGAGTCTGGTTCGATGTGGCCAGCCCAAAATCGCCAATCTTCACGTCCCCGTTGGCATCCAGGAACACGTTGCTGGGCTTCAAATCACGGTGGATCATGCCCTGGGCGTGAATATACACGAGGCCTTCCAAAATTTGTCGGAAGAGGCGCCAGCATTCGTCCAGGCTTAGGCCTAGGTCGATGGCATCCCGTAGGGTATTTTTTTCGCAATACTCCATCTGGATGTACAGGATCCGGTAGTCCCGGCGCATGGAATTGCGGGCCGGACTGGCCATGTTTCCAGCATCTTTGGCGGACCGCAGGGTCCCCCGTGCACCCCGTTGGATCATGCGTGGGGAGGCAGAGGCTCGGCCGGTTCCGGAGGAACGACGTTCGGATAAAATGTCGGCCGAAAATAATGATGGGGTGGTAGAGACGGTCGGGGCGGGAGAGACCGGCGTAGAGGCGGAGGAGCTGGTGCCCGAAGCAAGGGCCAATGGGTCGAAAGTAAGGCGTCCGGGAGAGACCGAGAAAAACTTGGAGGAGGGGAGTCGGGACATTGGTTTGGAAGGTGCCTCAGAATCGCTGTGGCCCTTATGGCCGATAGCAAGGTCCATACCATCGACGGAGGAGGAGGACGAGGATTCATCACTTGAGCTGGGCGCAGTCGGAATCTCCGATAAGTCCTCGGGAAAGGAGCTCATCATTAGACCCAAGCGAGAGGTGAGCGACATGGGGGGAGCGGGCATCCGCGACTCCAGTGCGGGCGGCCGAGACTTCTGTGATGGCGCAGCACTGGCATTGGTCGCTATAGCTGCGACCGACGATGACGCCGAGTGGACCCGACGACGGGATCGGGTTGAACGATTGTATTCCCCGCCAATCCGGCCAAAGTGAATACCGGGGATACTTTTGCTATGCGATTCATCAACAAACAATAAGTCGTTGTGGAAAGCGGAGTTGGTTAGTATATCGGACGCACTGCTGGCATCGGATTCAAAGTCCGAGCCGGACTCGAATAACCGACTATCACTACTCCCACCGAGGCCATCCTCGGATGACGACGCATGGTTACCCCACTCGCCGTTGGCATCCTCGAACCAAGTGGTGTAATATCTGACTACATATTCGTGGTGGAGTCGGGATAGCGTAGTGACTTCCCGTAGGATTTTACGATTAGTCTCGACATCCCGCGGGTCCAATTTAATTTTTTTAACGGCGTAGAATCGATCGTCCAGCTTATTACGGGCTTTAACGACCTCACCGTACCCACCCTTTCCTAAGAACTCGATTTCCTCAAAATCGGAGCGATAACGGGATAGGGTATGCTTGTTATACGATGATGAACTGGATCTGCGGCGGGCAGTCGGGGGGCGGCGAGTGTCCCCCACCATGGGGCGGCCCAAAGGTAGACCGGGCTGGGGTAGCTTGGCCAGGGACGTGATAGCCGTAGCGGAAGTGGGCGCCATCATGGGAGAAGTGAGAATCCCCAAAGCACGAGAAGGACTCGGTAATTCAAGGCCAACTGTATCGGGTTTGCCCAAACGACTGTCGGGTGTGTGGGTTCCGGAGGCACTGCCCGTCTCCATGGTCCATTGACCGGAGCTACCGCCTAAAAGATAAAGGGCAGGGATCCGTTCGACATTCTCCTCCGTCGTTTCGCGGAAGAAGGGGTCGGCAAGCAGCTCGAGGGCGGTGGGTTGCTGCCTCCGGTCTCGGGTAAGCATTTTATGGACGACCTGGGCCATAGATGGGGGCACCAATGGGACTAGCCGCTGGTAGCGATCCTCCACCGGTGTATTGTCAGACCGGGTCTCGAGTCCTAGAACCATATCCAGGACGACGAGGCCCAGATCGAATACGTCGCATTTTTTGTTATAAGTCGGTGCACCGGTGGCTGATTGACTAACACTTGCAGTGCCTCCTAGAGCGAAGGGGAATTGCAGGTTCATGTCGATTGCTGTACGGTGATAGCTGATAAGCAGGAACTTGGCAAGGCGCTCACCCCGCTCATTGTGGCTCAGGAGTATGTGATGCGGGCTTATATCTGCAAGGACAGGTGAGGGGAATCAAGGGGTAGTGGTGTATAATATACCCAGTTTAGAGGAGGTGGTGAGGGTTAAAGGAGACTAAACAAGGCACCAGGAAACAGGATACCGGGCGACAATCCATCCGCGCTAATCATGTGAGAAGGGAGGCGGACCATCTAATGAGAAAAGAAAAAAATACCCCAGCACTTGGTTTTGGGCATAGTGGCTGAGGTGGCGGCTAGTCGAATCAAAACGGGTGCACCCCAATTCCTAATATAGCGCCGGCAGTAGTATTGGATACGATTAGTAGAGGATCGCCCTCTACAAAAGGGCATTGGTGCAGTGGAAATTACCTTTATGAACGAATCCGTTGGAATGGATATACACGAGACTGTACAATAATTGCTTGACATAGTATTTGGCCTGCGACCAAACCAGGGGCCCACAGGACTGGAGGGCATGGCTTAGTGTGATTCCGTTCCCAATCGATTCCATAAGGACGCAAAGGGAAAGCCCTGTGGTGGCGAGACCGGGACCGACCGCGGTTGGAACGGACCGAAGAACGGAGGTCGCTTGGGGGGTGGAATAGCCCCGTCGGCTCATAGTATGGGGCCCGTGAAGAGGCTGTTGGTTCATCCCATCCAGTGGCCACTGAGGAGGGGACCGAGGGGAACCTGCAGCAGAATCGTCCATCAGCTGACAGTCCAATACGGCTACGATGGATTCGTGCTGAAGAATTTTAAGCCGGTTGATTTCTTTGTGGAGTTTCAGAACACGCTTCAGACCGACCCCGGCCTGATAGTGGGGGTTAGAGAATTCGATTAGATGAAGGGTAAGTGGGAAAGTAGTGTGGGAGTTGGCCCCGGGTGAGGGTCGACGTGAGGCCGCCGGACCGAGTTTAGCCGTGGTGGGAGAGAAGGTAGAGGGCCGGGTGGAGTTGAACGAAGTTGAATCATCGGGAATGGTCGGATCAGCCAGGGCTATGGCGGGACATAGGGAACCGATCCCGGCGAAGGGTAGGGCAGGGGAGCAAACGAGAGTGCGGAAAGAGCTGGCCAGACTATCGTCGGGGCCTAAGTGGGCGGGGGTGGAGAGGACAATCAAGGGCCGCCAGCCCCCGGGGGACTGTCCATCGGTAGTGGTCAGGGCCAAATAGTGCGATAACGATGCCAAGGGACCCGTTTCGGCCAGGGTAGTTGGGTTCGGGGCCAGGGCGGGCGGAGCAACGAAGCGTTGCTGTTTCTGACGCTCTTTCCATATCAGGGCGCGCTTAAGGTCAAGGTCCTGGAGGATACGCTGTTCGAGTTCCCGGTCGGCGTGGAAGCGGGCCTCGTTTTCCTGAAGCAGCAGCCGCTGGCGCTCTTCGGCTTCCCGAGCGAGCTCGGCCTGACGGATACGCTCGGCCCGCTGGACCATGGCGTGATGGGCGGATTCGCTGGGGACGATGGCCCCCGCGGAAGGGGGTTTAAGTGGGGCATGGTGGGCGGTGATGAATTCCTGAACCAGGGTAGCCAATTCAAAGACCATTTCGCCACCAGTGGACGCAATGACAGCATCGGCAATCTGGCCCTGAAGGTCGTGGACTTGGGCGGGCTCCAGGCCCTGGTGCGAGTCGAGGGCGACGATCGGGGGCTTGCGGGGGTAGAGTTTAGGGAAGCGGACGTGGAGCACGGCGTGGACCTGGGCCTGGAGGTCAGTTTCGAGGGGGCGTAGGGTCAGCCGGAATTCAGGAGCGGGGGCGGTGATCTTCCAGACGCTGGCGGACTCCACGCGCTCAAAGTCCTGCATATAAATGGCCTCGAGGGCGGCCAGCTCATTGGCCTGAAGCTCTTGGAGCTCGCCGGCGGAAAGGTCGTCCATGCATATATTCGAAGGTGGTACAGAGGGGTGAGAATGGCGGGAGAGAGAAAGAGAGAGATAGCGCGAACAAAGCAGAGAGTGGAAGGGAAAGAGAGTAAGGGACTGGAGCTCTTACGCAGTAGACAAAGGAGATCTGCCTATGGCGGAGGGAGAGAGAGAATGAGATAGAAAGAGAAAGGAATACACAGTACGACAGGGTTCAGGATAAAGGCATCCTGCCTGGGGGGACAGAGTGTATGCAGTAAAGGAAAGGACAGGGCGCATAGAGGGAGAGGGCGCATATAGAGAGAGGGGGGGGGTGCTGTTCCCAGGGTTGGTTTTTTTCTGGTAGTAAAGTAAGAGAGAGAGGCACAGTCTGTTGCAACTTGATTTACCCGCTGAACGGCGATCGGAAGCCGCGGTCATGGCATTATAACTCTGAATGCGGTGCAAAATAATCATGCAGCGCGGGCCCACTATAACTAAAAGAAAAGCCATGTATTGAGGATATGCTGGGCCAAGTCAAATCCCGTGCTTAGGCTAGACTGCATTGAAAGAGAGAGGAGAGAGAGAGAGAGAGAGAGAGAGAGAGAGAGCTGTGTTGCTTCGCTTGGAACTCCGTCTGTCCGTTACTCATCCTAATACTACTACTACTACTACTAACTTATACTACTACCACCTAACTTATACTAGTCGCATTCTGTCTTGGAGTCCTTCTTCCTCTTCCTTGCCTATTGTCTACTGCTACTAATAATAGCACTAGTACTAACACTAGCCTATTCTCTCTACTCCTTCTCCTATCCCTTTTCTTCGGTCTCCAACCACACAACTGGTTCTTCTTATTCAATTGGCCCTTCCTCTCTCCTACTCTCTCCTTCTATTCCCTCCTTGCTTCTCTATTTGCGCCTCCGTATTCCACCGTTTCCCTACTATCGCCCCGCCGTGCGATACTCAGATGGAACGCACCCGCTCCTTTGAGCCACCCAAAGGCCGCAAGCCTGGGGGCCTTTGGTCCAACGCCTTTAGCAAAGTCAAGAGCGGCTTCGGTCCCCGTGACGGCGACCAATCCCCCCTCGGCCCTATTTCCATGCCCAGCGACCCCATCCATCTCTCCTCTTATATTGGCGGTAAAATCGAAAACTTTGCCACCCCCACCGCTCTACAGGGCACCCCTGCCCTCTTCCCAGTTGCCCGTAAACTCTCGGCTCCGCCTGAATCCACCTACACCCCGGCTCCACCGCCAGCCTATCCCCGGCCTCTCACCTCCTCAGGCCCTCCCCGCGGTCACCCGCCGCCCATGTCTCCCATCGCTGAGACTGAACCCCAAAGCCCCCCCTCCCATATGGTAGACAGTCACTACCAGGCCTACCCTTCGTCTGCTGCCCGGAGGGTGCCTCGACCCGGTCCACCCACCGCCGACCCTGCCCCCACGCCCACCGCTGCCACCAACGGCGGGTACCCTGCTCCTCCCAACGACCGTCCCTCCCAGGACTCTAGCTCTAGCCCCGAACCCAGCGAGACTAGTTTACCGTCCGATAAGCGCATAAGCACGGGCCTCGTTCGTCGCGGTACGAAGGCCTCGGGACTGCGTTCCGTAAGTTCCTCCTCCACTTCCAGCCAGGCCGCCCCAGACACGGGGGTGGCTATTCCCCAGCGGTCCTCTTCCAACCACCAGTCTATCCCCTCGGCAGCGGGACCCCACCATCCACATGGCCAGCGTCGTCCTCCCAATCAACCCGCTCCCGGTCCACACGGTAGTCCCCACCCGGGTGCCGCCCGCTTACCCGCCCCCCAGTCTCCCTCCCATGGCCATGGCGCCGGCCCCCAACCCCCTTCCACAAACGATCAAGCCCCCTCCCCTGCCCCTAACTGGATGCTGGCCGACGACGAGGCCCGCCGAAACGCCGCTCGGCAGTATCTCCGGGCTGAATTGCATGGCCGGCCCGAACCCAAACATCAACACGTTGATGATTTTTCGGACGAAAACGACTCCTTCAGTGATAGCGACGATCCCGATGATAATGATGATGACCTCGACGACGCCGGTCGGGAACTCAAACGACTCACCGAGAAGAATACCGATTTCAACGGTGAGGTGAACAATTTTCGTGCCGAGAGCGGCATCGTCTCGATTCTACGACGGACGGCCAAAAACGTCAATCGCCTCCGGGGCGGTAGCGACGCGTCCCTCAATAGCAATTCCCCCGTGGAAAAACCCCGTGCCGCCCTCCGGTTGCGGGTATCGTTCGCCAGCAGTGAACGGGTCATTGGCGAAGGCGCTGGCTGGGGATCCAGCGATGAATATACCGGTGATGAGGACTACGAAGGCGAGTCTCAGGACGAAGCCGACCAAGGCCCGGCCAGCTCCGATACGTGGAAACCACCGCCTAGTCAAGGCTACTACCAAATGCAACAGGTGGCCATCTCCAACTCTGGGCCACCCCCCCTTCAGTCGGTCCAGCCCAAGGCACCACCACCCCCCGCCCAACAACCGGCAACCCCGCCGCCCCTGAACCAACAGCCACCGCTATCGAACCCCAATGGTTCCCCCCCGGCCAATCACTCCTCACCCGATCGGGAACTTGATCTGCACCGCCAGCAGGAACTGGCCAAGACAGCGAATCAGTTACTCGGTGGGGCCTCGTCCAACCGACAGATTCCGGGTTTCGTGCCTCCTGGTCAGCGCCACCTCTTTTTGCAAAACCAAAACCACACCAATAATAACAACAACCAAAGTCCGAACCAAATCCCAAACCCGAGTCAGGGCCAGAATCAGAATCAGAATCACAACCAAGGTCCGAACAAGAGCCAGAGCCAGACCACAACTACTCAACCCGCGCCGCCGGCTGAAAAGACTGGGGTTTCTCCGTCTCGGGAGGAGGCCCCGCCCCCCGTGTCCGCAACCTCACCCCCGAGGCCCCCGGTGGGACCTACTGATGTTTACTTTGATAAACAACTCCCTGCCGTTCCGCCAATGGTCAAAGCCCAGCAGGCTGAGCTGGTGACCGAGGATGACTCCCCCCCCACCAGTCCCAAGGTGCGACCGGCCCCTTCGAACCAAGTCACCCCCTCCAAGACCTCCCACGATGGACCGGTCGCTGGCCTGAGACTCAGTAAACTGATGCAGGATGCCGCTGCTTGGGACCCTCAGGCCACGGGCGAGCCGACCCCCCAGCCCTACTCCCCCAATGACCCTAACGATGCGTCGTTCCTGTCGTACCTTAATCACATTGATCCTACGGATACCGGGGGTCCGTCCAGTCCGGGCTATGCCCCCACTGACTATGCCAACCGTTATCAAGCGATGCCGGATTTACTTGACCCTCCTCCTCCCGGTAAACGAAATCCGAGCTCACTATCCCCCCAGGCCAAGCCAATCGCCTCCCTCCCCCGCCTTTCCAGCGACAGCAATTCCTCCTCGCCCCTCTCCCGATCCCCCGTCACCAAGCCCGTCACCACTGCCCCGGCGGAGCAGTACTCGGTCGAAAAGCTGCTCAATGGGACCCTTCCGGCAGCCATCAAGCGATCCCACATATACCTCGAGCAGCTACGGCAGGTGCACCGCTCGACTTTAAGTGATGTCGAGAAATTAAAGGCCGAACTGGAAGCCGAGCGCGAGCGAACCCGCAAACTCCAGGGAAGCCTGCAGTCCTCCCGGAGCCAGCTGGATTCATTGTCGGCTTCTAACCACCAGCACCTAAAGAACCTGAAACACGAGAACCAGCAACTCCGGCGCGAAATTACCCATATTCGCCACAAGTATGGACATAGTCCCACATCCGGGCCCCATTCGGTACCGGTATCGTCGTCATCGTCGTCGTCGCGCGCACCCCGTAACCCCGGTGAGGCACCCCCCTCTTCGTCGTCATCCTCACGAGGGCCGCGTAACCCCAGTGATCCTCACCCATCTGCTTCGGCGTCACCTTCTACGTCCCGGTCCCTGCGTAACCCCGCGGACCCACCTCCGACTTCCGCCCCGGCCCAGCCCTCACCCACTGCTCGCAATTTCCGTAACGCGGGTGATCCTGCCCCACCGCCATCATCCAACCGGCCAACGCAACGCCAACCACCACTCCGGCTCCCCCCGCACATGGCCAAGTCCGAGTCGGCCACATCCATCAATTCCGTTTCATCCTATCGGACCGCGGCGCCGCCTTCCAATGGCCATCGGGGCGATCCACGGATGCCGCCTACTTCCAACGGGCGAATGTATTCCACGGACAACAAACAAGCCGTGCCTTATAATTTTATTTAATTTTTTTCGGTTTCTTGATTTGGATTTTTCAAAAATTCTTTTCGTACTCTCTCCACACTCACACACTTACACCACCGCTCCCGGTTGCTGTTTTTTCCCTTTGTCTCAATCTATTTTACCCATATCGTATACTTATATATTGAATATACGTATAAGGATCTATGCAATGTTTATTTTGTACTGTTTCGTGTCAGATTCTCCGAGGGAAACTGACAGATTTTGTACTGCCTTTTTTTTTCTTTGAAATTTTGGATTTAATGACCCCGCGATGCCTTTATTTTTCTGGGATGCTTCAATATATAGTAGTATGTTTCCACTCTTGCGCTCTGAACATGACCCATTGGGGAGGTGAAGCCAGGTTTGGTTTTCTATTATGTAGACCGCCTGTATGCCAGGTATGACCCCAGTCGTTAATGTTGATGTGCTTTCTCAGAAGTGTCTAAGTGCTGGCACTGGATTATGCTAAGTGGTGGTTTTGAAGCATGCTGTCGTTTCCTGTCCATAGACATGCTTCTATATAATTAATAGGCGTTGATATGCCCCCTTTCGAATGTGAACCCGGTACAAGCCCCTATTAAAATTCATTTGGGAGCTGCTCAACCCCACTGTATAACCAACCCCCTGCCACTTTGCTGACTGGGCCTTTAATTCCGGTTAAAACGAATGGCATCCATGCGTCTTCCTCCATCACTCTGTTCAAAAAACCCCGTATAATTGAGGTGACTTTCACCCACCCGGAATTTATAATTATGTAGAGTATGGATCAATCACAGTAATATGTGCTCTTAGAGAAGGAGAATATGCAGGCACTCTATGCAAGGCAAACCGACCCTAAGCTAAGCTAATATTTCAGCCAAACGATATTTAAATGACTTCACAGGTTAGAAAATAAACCAACCGGCAATAATCACCATACCATACCCCCCCCCTAATCCACACACACATATATATGTCCACAATAATAATCAAGCACCAATCAACTAAAACAAAGCCCCGGTGCCAATCGAAGATGTAACGGTGTATTTAAATCACCACCCCATTTTCTATTCTGGGACCACCCTTGTTGCGTCGCCCAATTGAATAAAGAGAATTCATCCTCTATATTGAAATGACACGCTCAATTAGCCACAGTGTTCTCCAGCCACTACCCAAGTAGAGGAAAGGACACACCCCACCACCCTTCCCATGCCTATTGGAAGAAGGAAAGGGGGACCTTGCAGACCCGGAGAATAGTCCAACAACCAGTTAACGGCCGATAATCTCTATAAATAACCACTCCCCCCCCCGACAGAATATCACATGGGGGTTTTATATTATTCACGGCGACGAGAACAACAGTCACATCCTAGCCCCGATTGGTTTAGCGGGATGTGGGGCTGGGAAGCACTCCAGATTGGACTATGGGCCTGTAAAAAGGCAGCATGTGCTCTTCAGCTGATAATTAGCTCTTTTCAAGAGCAGAAAGGAGGGGGGAGGTGATATAGATAACCGCCATTATGGGAAGAATCCATTCCCACCAAAGAATGGTAAAGTGTCCGAGAATGAGGGATGGGTATTCGGATCATCACGCCAGGGAAGTAGTACACAGCCAGGCCCACTCGGCACACACACCCATCAAGATCGATCATCGAAACAGGGTTCGCAACAATAGGGTAAACCAGGGGAATAGTTTGGTTATGAACGGTTGCACAGTTTATTTTGGGAGAGCAAAGGAGGGGGAGGAGAAGAGTGAGTTAATGACAGTTTATCAGTGTGACCGCGAGGTATGATACAGATAAATAAGGAAAATGGTTTGGGACACCGCCGGGTGGAAGTATGGAAATGAAGGTTAGGTTTGAAGAGGAGGAGCAACCCTTAGAAATAGAGAGGTACACTCTCGTACAAACAAACTACGCCTCGCTACCCTTTGGCATTGGGCTGGGCAGGCGGTGGTAAAATATTGACCCCATTAATAAAGAACGGTTAAAGGACGGTGGATTAAATAGGTCGAATGAAACTAAGTGGCCAGTTGAAACAACACAAACTCAGTCCGGCCCCCGCCATGGGGGAGGGGAGGAGGCTATGCTGAATGATAAGAGGGAATGGAAGGCCCAACGTCGAATTAAATGCGGGGAGCAGCGGACAGGATCTCAGGCGTGGCGCGGTCGGCGTAGCCCTTGAAGTTCTTGTTGAAGAGGGTAGCCAGCTTGGTGATGGTGTTATCGAACTCGGCATCGGTACCGGCCCAGGCGGAGCGGGGGTTGAGCACCTCGCTGGGGACACCCGTGACCGAGGTGGGGATGTCGATGTTGAAGGTGGGGTAGTTGACGTATTCAGCGTCGGCCAGCTCGCCATTGTGGATAGCGTCAATGATGGCGCGGGAGTACTTGAGGGAGATACGCTTGCCCACACCGTAGACACCACCGTTCCAGCCGGTGTTGACCAGCCAGACCTTGCTACCGTACTGCTGGATCTTGGCAGCCAGCATGGAAGCATACTTGACGGGGTGCCAGACCAGGAAGGGTTGGCCGAAGCAGGCCGAGAAGGTGGCCTCGGGTTCGGTAACCCCCTCTTCGGTACCGGCAATCTTGGCGGTGTAGCCGGAGATGAAGTGGTACATTGCCTGGGCGGGATTCACGCGAGCGACGGGGGGGAGCACACCAAAGGCATCACAGGTCAGCAGGATGATGTTCTTGGGGTGACCACCGACACAGGGCAGTTTGGCATTGGGGATGAACTCAATGGGGTAAGCGCACCGGGTGTTTTCGGTGACGGAACTGTCGGTGTAGTCCACCAGACGGGTCTCTTCGTTGAAGACGACGTTCTCCAAGACGGAACCGAAGCGAATGGCGTTGAAAATCTCGGGTTCCTTGGCGGCGGACAGGTCGATACACTTGGCGTAACAGCCCCCTTCGATGTTGAAGGTGCCGTCGTCGGACCAGCAGTGTTCGTCGTCACCAATCAGGGCACGGTGAGGGTCGGCGGACAGGGTGGTTTTACCGGTACCGGACAGGCCGAAGAACAGGGACACATCGCCGTCGGGGCCTTCGTTGGCGCTGGAGTGGAGGGACAGCACGCCGGACTTGGGCATGAGGTAGTGCATGACGGTAAAGATACCCTTCTTCATTTCACCGGCGTATTCGGTACCCAGAATGACCATTTCGCGGCGCTCGAAGCTGATGGAGACGCTGGTAGCGCTGGTCATACCGGTGGTGTAACGGTTAGCGGGGAACTGGCCAGCGTTGAGGATGGTGAAGTCGGGTTCGCCGTAGTCAGCGAGTTCCTCGTCGGTGGGGCGGATCAACATGTTACGCATGAACAGGGCGTGGTAGGCACGGGCGCAGACGACACGGACCTTGATGCGGTACTTCGGGTCCCATCCGGCGAAACCGTCAAAGACGTAGAGGCGCTCGCGGGTGTTGAGGTAGTCGACGGCACGTTCGTGGTTGATACGGAAGACGCGCTCGGACATCTTGGTGTTGACGGGGCCCCACCAGATATCGTGCAGGGTATCTTCTTCCTCGACGATACGCTTGTCCTTGGGGCTGCGACCGGTCTTTTCACCGGAGGAGGTGATCAGGGCGCCGGAGGAGGACATGTAGGTGCCCTTTTCGAACTTGAGGGCATCTTCGTACAGACAGGCGACGGACAAGTTGCGGTAAATGTGGGTGCGGTGGTAGTCGATACCGTCGGACTGGTGCAGGGCGATTTCAATGGACGCGGAGTCCGGGGTGGAGACACGGGAGGAGTGAACCATGGTGTTAATAGAACGGGAGGGCTGGGGTTTGGAAAGTATTGAGTAGGGCTTGGTAGCGTAGCGGGAATGCGGGCAGGCGGAGGAAAATAAACGGGGTATGGAGAAGGGGCGGTGGGAGGCGGCGGTGAAACGACAGAAAAACGGGCTTTGGGAAATGATACGCTGAGTCGGCGACATGCAAGGGTCGTCAAACAACAAGAAGAAAAGGGCTAGTAAATAGACAAACGGAGGGGAGGGCGAGAGCTGGCGGTGGAATAGACAAGAAGTGAGGATAAAACGAAGAGGGAAATGACGGGTCTATATATATGGGGGAAACGCGAGCAGTTTAGGAACAAAGGGAGGAGGGGAGGGGAGGAGAGAGAGCGGGAGGTATTAGGTTAGTCACAATAGATGAAAAGGTGAAGTTCTTCTACTAATGCGTATATAAGAATAGAAAATGCATATATAGATAGTGTAAAAACAGAAGAGGAGTTGGAAAGAGGGAGGATGGTGAAGTGGGGTGCATGCACAACATATAAAAAAACCGGGGCCAATGGAATGGTATAGTTAAGCTTAGAGCGGGCAGCCATTGGGGGATCAGATAGGCGCCTGAAAAACAGCCGTCACAGCCCTAGTTAGTTGCCATTGGCCCAAGGGAGGGTGTGGTTTTCACACCTAAAGAGTACACAGTTGTCACAAGCACCACCCACCAATAAAATAGGGTCCTCCCTCCTCCCATTTGAACTAGGGGGACCCTCCCTTCTTCCTCCATCTATCTATCTGTTCAGGTTCTTCGCTCGTGCTATCCCCCAGCGTAGTGAGAGTGATCTATCCCCCGGTTTGCTCCGCGACCAGGAAGAACCCCGGCCCTACATATGCCTAGATAAGTAAGTAAGTAGGTAGCTACCAGATTAGATGTGTCGCTTCCCCTCTCTTCGTTCGTCATGGATACCGTATAATGCTGCTGACAACGACACCACATCTTCGACAATATGATAGGCCTTACTTGGGCGTATGAACTGATAAACGCGTTTCTGGAGGATAGGTAGTGGTGGTGGCGGTGTAACATCCCCATCCCCACACTCTTATAGAGTATACTAACTATATAGCCAACCCCTTCTAGCAGCCACACCTATAGGGTAATACCACCACGAACCCGAAAACGCCCGGACTTGCTAAAAATAGGGACTGCAGTGTTAAATGAACGCGGCTCCTCCCGTTCCAGGCGGCAGGGGCTTTTTCTCTCCCCTCATCCTCTCCATCGGCCTGTTCACTCCCCCCGATGACGATGGGTTGTAGTAGTAATTACAGACAATCAACCTGGCGGAGGGGTTAAAGAAGAGACGTCTGGAAACATGAAGCCGGCTGCAGCTATGCAGACTGCAGCCAAGTCATTTTAGCATACTTGGTGCGCGGCACAACGTTATTCCCGCCAGCGTCGCACTTCCCCCTTGCACTACTATGGCCCATCCCCAGTCAACGTTCGCTTTGGACAATTATTTTTACACGTTGTATTACGCCAGGAAACCAAAACAACCCACTTTTGGTACCTCAGAGCACCAACGACGAACAGGCGAGGGAAAAGGCACCGCTAGTGGAGCTGGCTGAATAACACCCGCTGGCCCAGCTTAAAAGCTGCTGCTGCTGCTGGTGGTGTTGGCGTATAGGGGCAACAGTGTACTACTCCTAAAACCTGCCGTGGCAGGCGTCTAAAACATATTGGCTGGTGTGGCCAAGACAAGTGAGAGGAGTTTAGTATCCGATGGTGGCGATGACCCGGTTTTAATTACCGGTGTGGTGATATCCCTGACTCTGGAAGCCCCCAAGCAGTCGGGGTGCGCCTATTTTTAGCTGCTGCTGCTGCTGGTCCAGACCGCGCCCTCCGCCGGAGGTGCGTGGCGCTAGAACAGACTGTAAACCCACCCCTTCCAGTGGGTTATTAAAGCTGTTGGTGCAGACCCCCCCCCATTAGGTGGCAGAGGCCGACGGGGAGAGTAAGTAAACTACGTATACTTGGTCCATTTGGCATTCATTGCCTTGGCAAAGTGCAATGAAGAGGACAATGGTCCTTTTCCTCCATGCATAGTTGCTGAATACCGCCCTCGTCTATCTCCAGCAGGCCTCTCCCGGGATTTCTACTCTCTCTAGCCCTTGAAGTAGGAAAATCCCTCCTCCCCCACACGACGTCCACTGTATAAGGCTTATTGGTGTAGTCCTAATAGGGTAGGAGGCACTCTACTACTGGCTGTTCAGTCAGTCGGTCAGTCAACTAATTAGTTAGTTAGTTACCTGTGTTACCCTTACTCCACTGGCCCAGCCAGTACAATTGCTTTATTATCGGAAGAAATGGCGATTTCCACTCCTACTATGGCGATTTCCTTTCGCGCCTAATGTGCAGCGAGGATGTGGGCGTGGTGGATTCCCGCTGCCATGTTAGTGGATAAACCACCCAAAATATCCCAAATGGTAATTAAACGCCGCCCCGCCTTTCGTCGAGTCTCTTCTTCCTCCTCCTTCTGTCTTTCTCGCATACCGTTTGCTCATTGTATACCCCATTTACTGGCCAATCATGCAGAGAGGCCCCTTGCAACTTATTCTTGGCTCCACACACACACCTATTCACCTGGCCTTCCCGATTCGGCATGTTTGGTCCTGAAATGCCCGATGGCTTAGTTCCCTTGATTGGTTCATGTCGAGGGTATTTCCGGGTTAGCCCGATTCGTGGACATCCGTACAATACCACACCCACCTATACACACTGTGGGTGGGTTATACGGTGCGAGCTGTGTGAGTGGGGGGGGGGAGGAGTTGACTGAGGCAGTATCACTCACACCCACACCCACATACACTTCATAAGCGAATCGAGCGATAAATGGGTGGATATACAGACAATGATGCCATTTACTTGTTCCGTAATGGTAAATAAATGAACGCAGCACAAATCATGTCAAGTGAAAAAGTAATGAGGGAGGGGGCTTCTGGCTGAGCTAATCCTTATTGCTGGTTTTCAAAAAGTCTCCATCCGACCCTCTTTCTCATCCTCGCACACCATAATCCAGGATCAATGGGTCTTAATAGCAGCAGCAGCAGCAGCAGCAGTAGTAGTAATAGTGGTAGTAGTAGTGATAATAGTGTCCTGTTGTACGTGGCGAACAGTCGACCTCTCACACCGCCATGGGCCAATTCCCGTATACCCGCCCTTGGTTTTGGTCCAGGGTTGACCACCGAACAATAGCCGCACCAACCCACTGTTGACTCTCATACATCCCTGGAAGGCCCCAGTCAAAAAGAGATAGGTCCCCCACCTTCTTCACTCTCATTCTTAAACGATCATCACTGCCAAAAACCAATTCAACTGACCGTGCTCCTGTTATAGATAGAACGACGACGACCTTGCCGGAAATCCCTCTCGCCTTGCCCTCTGGGCGGTGTGCAATTGGTCCGAACAAAAACCCAGTCACACTAATGACACACTATTAATATCAGATACTACGGGTATTGGCTGATAAAGGTCATAATATACTACTATAGCTTGACTAGTCACCCTGATCGAAAATCCTCCCTAATTTATGGTCCTAGAATATAACAAAGGCTCTCTCCCCCCCTTCGTGTGTTGAGAAGTCCAGTAAAATAGGGGATGTGTTGACGGAAAAGGGGGGTGTAGAACCACAGCCCGTTTCGAAGGGCCCTCCGCTCCCCGTATTGCACTCCCGGCTCCAGCCGAATGGGTACCATTGGAACATTAGGTCAAGATGGTGCAATTGAACCACCACCCCCCTTCCGGCTGCCAAATCATGGCGGATGAAGAACACCCACACACACCCTTTCATGTGGAGGCATGGTTAAGGAGCGTGTGGAGGTTACAGATGGCTTTGTCTGTATAACCCCGAGCAGAAGTGGTCATATGAACTGGAACAGCCATTGTGTAATCATCCCTCAAGTCACTACTTAGTGGGGTGGCGGGAAGCTGTCACTGCAAAGGGGAAAGAGGCCGTGGAAGCAAAGAGAGTATTGTAATCGGCCGATTCATCCCTGCCTTCTCTGCCTCCCCCATTCGCTATATTTACCCGTGAATAGGTAGGTGTCATGGAGGTGGTCAGCAGCAACCCCTGCCCCTTCGCCATTGCCGCCTAATTTTACCTACTAGGGGGTCAGATGGCTCAAATAACAGTCACAGGCCCTTTTGATTTGATCCTATGGTGTTTATAAGAAACGGTATGATCCACCCACTCCCTCTCTTTTAGTGAATCACTTCGAACTCCTCGTTGGAGGGGTAGGAAATCCCCCCAAGGCCAATCCGTACCGAATCGGCAACGACCTAGCATGCCATTCATTCATTTCCCAAGTCCATATACTCCAGCCTTTCCATGGGGGAATGGCCCTGCTACTATTCCGCTTCTAGACCGCGCTGGGCCCGCCAAGTGGCCATCATTCCAAGTTGTACGGAGGACTGCCTAATATTTACTGGACTGCTTATATATATCCCTCATGGTTTATTTCTCCCACGTTAAGTTTCAACCACCGGGTAATTCCGACTACCTGTCCTGACCAGTTCCATGAACCGCCAACATCTAAAAAGGGGCGAGGCCGTTTAGGTATTAGCGGTGGAGGAGGAGGAACGCTGACTAGCGGATTGATCAAGACCTAACGACTCCTTCAACCTCTCCAATTTACCCATTTTGGATCAGCTCTCTACAGAAAAGTCGAATAAGTCATGTGCATAGGGAAAGGCGGAGGCACGGGTGCGCCATTCCGATATTTTCCTATACATGGTAATCAATTAGGCAAGGATGGTCATGCACAGGAACCCTGTGTGTCCGAAGGTGAATACTACGAAGAGAAGTGGTGGTGGCTGTTTCCCCCCTTCTCCGACTCTCGCTGCAGACAAGTAGGCTTACTTTGCAACGAATTCTGGAAGAGGTGTCCGGTTTAATTCCTTCACAATTCTTTTTTATTTTATTTAAAAAACCCCCCATTCCCTTTGTGCCAAGCAATTTGGCCAAACTCGGGCCAGTCATTTATAGACTAAGGGCGGCGAAGGAGCTCGTGAAGGCCCCGTTATCCGACCCGACTACGCCCGGCCTGCTTCTCAAGGCCATCCCCGCCCTGTCTAATCATAACCAACCCCAGTTGTTATTCGTCAGAAATCCAACCAAGTAGCACAGCTGTAGCCCCCCGTAATACCGGCGCGAAGGAAGGTTTCCTCGACTTATCCGCACCCCTTAGGCCTAACTTACTTTATCTATTTACCATCCCCGCCACATTCCCACCCTCCATTAAGTTTCATTCGGCCTCTCACCCCTCCTCTTCCACTGTCGATGCGAAGGTTCATATTAAACTAACACTTGCGTACCAGCTTAAATCGACCAACCACTAGTTGGCCAGCATGGGTTGTGTTTTGGATGCGTGTGAATGAGCGGAAAAGCGGGGAAGAAGGGGAGGGTAAGGTAGGGGTTGAAGAGAAGGGGTACCCGAATGGTGGTCTTACCGAAAGCAGTCACGCCCCCGGATCCGGATGCTTCCGAGAAGCAAGAGTGGGGTGACTTGCCTCATTGCGTTTTGGTATGCAGGCGCAGAGGAGGGGCATCGGTACAGGTTCGCATCCGAATTACGCGCATACTCCCGTATCCGTGAAGAATGGAAAGAGGGGTTCTGGAAGCGGCAATTTAGAGAGGCCATTATTTGCCTATTCAAGTCACCCTCCCCCCTCCCCAGTCCCCTCTTCCACGGAGTGATCCCGGATCCAAACGAAGCCATGGAAAGGTAAGCCGGCCAGAGTAGTATAGTATATACACCATTTAACAAGGTAGTATCAGTCTTGTCTCTCTCCCCCTCCTCCGAATCCTAGATTTCGCAGTCGGATAGAAGTAGTGCACCAATTCGACACCGACACATTGGTTTGCCAAGCGGAAGTGGCTATTTTATTGTTTACCATGGTGTTTATCCACCTTAGCGACACTCTCCACTTCCATTGTTGCCCAGGTGACTCCATAATGGTGTATCATGTATTATAAATGGCGGACCTTAGTATACAACTTTACAAGTCCTGTTCCCTAACCACCTTACCTGATAGCTTTTGAGCGACTGCCCTCCCCCGCCGTTCCAACCAAATGGTCAGTTGTTGCGTTTTGCCACTAACCATCTTGAATTGCTGTATACCGAGTTCATATGGGAAAAATCCAAACCAGCTGTATAAAGTTTACATAGTACGCGGATAGGAGAATATGTGGGAGAATAATGGCTTTTAACCAGTAATACTGGCACCATCTAACGGATTTTTCGTTATACAGCCTGTATGAACTTCTCCCATATTATAAATGGAGGCCTGACATATCACTTCAGTTAGCACCGCAGGTGACCGGCTGACGATTCACCCGACTCGATTAACCGTCCTCGCATCTGACCAGTCCCGGGAAGTTTGGATACGCACGAACTACAGACATATTCGAATCCCGCTTCATTTTACATTAATACCTAAACTCCCTGACCATCCGAGACGCATAGAGAATGGGACAGATGACCGAAAATGTGCTCCGCCCGTTGATTCACCCCTGATTAAACGGCACATAAACGGGCAATGCAGTCTCCACAGAGGATTAAAAATATAGACCCAACCAACGGAAATTGGCTTAAAATAGCTATGCAGTCGACGGGTCCGACAGTATGTCGTTGTCATTCCCTTACATTCCCTACCTTAATATGTTAGGGTCTGTATCATAGATGGCCAGGAGGGGCTCTTTAGGGGGACACGAATACCCCGCGCGGGCGGTATTTCACAAACAAGATCGGGTAAGTACGTCCCAATCTGATTTTCCCCCTTGGCTGAAACCAGCATGTATCCGGTTGCTATACAACCATGGCCACCGAGGGCCGTGGTTTTCGATATACTATCAATAAACTAACCCAAGTACTATCAAGTGGAAAGTGACAGGAGTTCTTAAGCAAATGGGCACAAATGGTATGACGCATCTCAATTCTTAACCATACAGATATAGGGTACAAACGGACAACCTTTACTGCCGCTACAGCTGGTAGAGGTGATGATATAAGTTAGATAGTGGTCCATTTGAAAATTGAACGGAATAGGAGAGGGGGGGGTATAAAGCAAATTTACACTAGGGAAGATAATTGGGAAGGGGAAAGGTGGAAGGGGGGGAAAACGGGTACAGGTGGCAGTAGTAATGAGAATGACACCGCCATTCACAAAACACGGGGATATATAAGGATAACAATTCACTTAAGTCCCCACCACCCTCCCCAGTTTTAAATAGCCGCAGGTTCAGGCGATACATCGGAAAATAGTTGGAGCACAGCATTAGGCGGACTGAGGCATCTAAGTGTCAGAAGGCAAAATGGCCCCAATGAAAAATAAATGGAAGAGTACGGATGCATAGGACAGTCCAGGATAAAGAAAAGAAACATAGTAATAAAAGGGGAGATGGTGGAAGGAAAGGTACGAGTAACAGCGGGTCTTTAAGGTTGCAATACGGCAGCATAATTAGGGCATAATCGCCGAAGGGTATAAAAAAGCAAGTGGCTAAAGCCCTGCATTTCGTGGCAAATCAAGTCAAGTCAGGTTGGGTTAGCGATTCGTTGAAGCGTAATAATAAAGGATCGGAAGAAGTGTTACACCATCCGCCATGGCGGCGATATACGGGAGAAGGTACCCCCCCCAGCCACTGATTGTAGCAATCGAACAAAGCGCCAATGCCTATTGGAGACATATATATTTGCATTTGACTAGGCGGAGGGAACACACACACTCGCCATAATCCGATTATATCAACCCACCCCCGCTGGGACGCGTAGCCAAGTCCTCCTTACTGGGAGAAAATGGCGTTGAGGCTCTGCCACACAGCCGAGGAGCTGGCCGAGGCATCGACAGAGGACCACACCCCCTTCTTCTGGTAGTATTCCACTACGGGGCTGGTCTGCTGGTGGTAAGTAGTCAAACGCTTCTTGAGGGTTTCGGCGTTGTCGTCGGAGCGGCGAATCAGGGGCTCGCCAGTTACATCATCGGTGTTGGCGACCTTGGGGGGATGGGTCACGTCGTGATAGGTCCGACCGGAGGCCGGGTGGATCAGGCGACCCACGATACGGGAGACCAGTAGGGCGTCGTCAATGCGCAGCTCAATGCAGTGGTCGATCTTCTGGTGCTTCGCGTCCAGCATTTGATCGAGCTTCTCGGCCTGGGGGACGGTACGCGGGAATCCGTCGAGAATGAAGCCTTTGGCGCACTCCGGGTTGGAATCGAGATTCTCCTTGATGAGGCCCACCATAATATCGTCGGACACCAATTCACCGGCGTCCATGACCTGCTTGGCTTTCTGGCCGAGTTCAGTCTTGGCAGTAACGGCGGCACGGAGCATGTCGCCAGTGGCCAAGTGACAGACGTGGAACTTCTCCTTGATACGAGGAGCTTGGGTACCCTTGCCTGTTTAAGAGTAAGAGGTCCGGGGATTCAAGGTGGGAGAAATAGGAAGAAAAAAATCAGATATGGCCCACCAAAAAAAAATAGAATAGCGCAGCCAGCGGTGGTTGGATCAGCCGGACGAGCGATCTCGGAGACTCCCCTGCGACAATGAGTGAGGATAGCGGGATAGGGAATGGGCGGGTGTACTTACCAGCACCGGGGGGGCCCACCAGAATCATGCGCAGCTCGTCACTGACGGGGCTGGCGGAGGCAGAGTGCTTTGAAGCGTCTTGGCCCATGGTTATAGTAGTTTAGTGAACAGGTGGAGGGGAGAGGAGGGAGGGTAAAGGATCGCCAAGCGATGGGGCAGTAGAAGAAACGAAGGATAAAAGCAAGCAAGAAAGAAAAGGGTAGAAGGAAAGTGGGGCGACCAGGGGAAGGGTCGCAAGTATATGTGCCACCAAGATTAAGTACTGCCCAACAACGGAGAAGGGGAGACCAAGATTAAGCACTGCCCAGCAACGGAGAAGGGGGGAGACGGCGGGCGTGTCCATTCAGGGGGCGCGAACAGATAAGCTGGCTATCTAGAACATTACACGCGGCTATGGTCGGCCAACCAGCGGACAGTGGTTAGGATGGGGCAACTCGCATACCTTGCTTGGTGAGAGGTACCACACCACCTTTGCCGTGAGGCCTAATAACCGCCAACCCGTTCTCTCACATGTGCAGCCCAGAACTAGTAGCAGCGTGCGGGGGAGTTGTGCCTACCAGGCCCCGTATATGCGCGCATTCACCCCGTCCGTACCATCATCTGCTGGGCAGCGGTGGGGCTATATGCCCCTCCCCAGGCGTGGCCAACCAAGGAACACCACATTTTCACTGTAGGTGCTGGGGAATAATGGGATAAATCACAGTCTGCCACCAAACCTCACCCTTCCCACTCTATTCAGCTCGGGAACGCAGGCCAGCCGAAGTTCTCTCTCCGCCTTGAGGTAAGCGGCCGTACCCATCTTCCCCCGGTTTGTTCATCTTTCGGCCCTCTATATTATTATTCGTTTGTTACATTCGACTTCCCAAGGTAGGTCAACCCCGCGATTCTAAAGCGGATGATTCACTCCACCCCCGGCACCTTCGTCCGCTCCGAAACAGCCGAGTTAGCCTTCCCCAAGTCCACTTCATTTGCAGAGGGAGAGTGGCCCAACCACATTACCCCTGCCCTCCCCTGAGACCCTTGTGGCCAGCTGGCTCTACGCTCGACGGCGTTTCATCCCAACCCCCTGTGTTGAGCGGCCTGCCCGCCTAGAACCTATGGTGATGACCTGACTCCACCACCCCTCATCGGCCACCCTATCAAACTTTGATTCATACTGCTCACTCACCCCCCAATTACCCTTCTTCCCTAAACTCCGACATCATTCATCATCCAGCTAAAGTGTGTTACGTCTGATTCACTTTAGCCGCCCGCCTGTTGTTTAGATTCAATCCTCTCTTCGTTTGTTTTATTGTAGATAACTCCTCCCGTTTTTCGCCTCGCCAGTCTCCATGAATTCGCAGCCGCCGCCAAGTGGTCCCCAACGGCCACCCCCACCCTCATATCCACAACAGCCGCCCCAGCAACCTGGTCCGTACGGTGCCGCCCCCCGCCCTCGCCCTCCTGGTGCCATGGGCCAACCCCGGCCCAGGCCTCCCCAATCCGCTGGAGGTCCTGGGGTACCCCGGCCCCCACCGAATTCGCAGGGACCCCCCTACCCGCCCGCCAGTGCTCCCGGTCGTCCCATGAATTTCCAGCCACCTCCGGGCGGGATTCCCCAGTCGATTCGCCCCCAGCCCTCGCGGTCCGGCCAACCCTCGCCGGCCCCCGGCGCTAGTTACGGCGTCCGCCCACGGCCCGCTATGTACGGCCAGCGCCCCCCTGCTCCCTATCCGGGCCAGTATGCCGTCGCTGGTCCTGGTTCGCAGCGCCCCATGTCCCCACCCCAACACCCCACCGCTGCTAGCCCCCGGCATGGGCCCACAACTCCTTCGTACCCGCCCGCCTCACCTGTGCCCTCTGATACCCCCCGCAGCCCCACCTCCATGTCCGGATCCACTTCGGGGCATGGTGCCCGGCGCCGGCTTTATCCAGAGCAGATCACATCGGCCTATACTCAGCCCAACGCCCAGGCTGGTGCCCCTCCCCTGCCCTCCAGCGCTGGCTATCCTCCCAATGCCGCCCCTTCTCAGATCACCCAGGCTCCGCAGTTTTTTGTGCCGGGCGAGGCTCCCGCCGCACCCGTTCCGAATCCAGGGCACCAGCGTTCCCCCGCTTCCCCGGGTTATGCCGCCCAGGACCCCATGGCTTCGCTGTCCAACCAATTCGGTAATATGGGCTTCAGCGGTGCCCATAATGCCGGGGCCGCATCCGCCTTATTAGCTGGTCCCCCCGAGATCTGGACCTTGGAACAACCCCTGCCCCCCGTGGTGCTGCCTCCCCAGACTGCCGCGACCCCGCACTATGTGCCTTGTGACGGCAAACACATGCGCTCCACCTTAAATTGCGTGCCCAACTCCGCTTCTCTGCTCAAGAAATCCAAGTTGCTTTTCGGTATTACCTTTACTCCATTCAAGACCGATGACGAGGGCGAGAGCCCCTTGCCTGTGGTGCATGATATCGTCCGTTGTCGTCGTTGCCGTACCTACCTGAACCCCTACGTGCGCTTCACCGATGGTGGTTATAAGTGGCTATGCAATCTCTGCAACCTCAAGAATGAGGTTCCGGCCTTTTTTGATTACGACGCCTACCAGCAGGTTCCCGTGGACCGCTTCCAACGTCCCGAACTAAGCCACTCCGTAGTCGAATATGTCGCCCCGGCCCAGTATATGAGTCGTCCCCCGCAGCCTCCCGTCTATGTGTTTATCATCGACGTGTCCCACGATGCCGTCAAAAACGGTTCCATTGGCGTAATGGCCCAGGCCATTCTGGAAAGCTTGGACCGGATCCCCAACACCGACGGGCGCGCCATGGTGTGTTTCATCACGGTAGACTCGGCCCTACATTTCTATAGTCTCACCCCCGAGGGCACCGAGCCCCAGATGCTGGTAGTGCCCGACTTGGATGATCCCTTCCTACCCTACCCCAATCAGCTGCTAGTTAACCTGTCCGAATGTCGCCCGGCCATCGATGCCCTGCTCAGTCGGTTAGGCGAGATGTTCCTGGGTACTACCGCTACCGGCTTCGCCCTTGGCCCCGCCCTTCAGTCCGCCAAGCGCTTGATCCAGCACATTGGTGGTAAAATCATTGTTTGCCACTCGGCCCTGCCCAATATCAAGGCGGGTGCTCTCAAGAACCGCGAGGATGTCAAGGCCGCGGGTACGGCTAAAGAATCGGACCTGCTCAAGCCAGCTGACCCCTTCTACAGTTCGTTTATCCAGCAAGTCCTAGGCCTGCAGATCACCGTGGACTTTTTTGTTTTTGCCTCCGGCTATGTGGACCTGGCCTCATTGGCCCCCCTGGCCCGTACCTCAGGTGGTAGCATCTATATGTATCCGGGCTTCTTGAGCACCCGGCCTGAAGATGTGAATCAGGTTATGTCCGAAATGAAACGGTTTCTGTCCCGGGACAATGGATGGGAGGCCGTATTCCGTATTCGGGCTTCCCCTGGTATTCGATTCCCTGCCTATTATGGTCACCACTTCCTTCGGAGTACCGATTTACTGGCCCTGCCGAACGTGTCCCCTGACCACTGTTACGCGGCTGATGTGGCCCTCGAAAACGACCTGGCTGGGCCCGTGGCCTTTTTCCAATCAGCCCTGCTCTACACCTCTTCGAACGGCGAACGTCGTATTCGGGTAGCCACCCTGGCCTTGCCCATTGTGAGTCAAGTGCGCGATCTGTTCCGTGGTATTGACCAGGTCGCTGTGGCGGCTCTGCTCGCCAAGAAGGCCGCCGACCGGGTCCTGTCCGCTAAATTGGAGGACGCCCGTAAGGCCGTCGAATTCAAGACTGTAGATATGCTGAACGTAGACCGGGCCGAGCTGGGTCTCATCAACGGTACTCTCGGCCAGATCCCCGTGCCCCGCAGCTTGAACCTCTTGCCTCTTCTCACTCTGGGTATTCTCAAGGGCGATGCGCTGTGTTCCGCCACCGGGGTTCACCATCCCAGCGACCTCCGAACGGCAGCTCTGGCCCAGGTTCTCACCCTGCCGCCTGAAATTCTCCAGACCTACCTTTTGGCGAAGTTCTATCCCCTACATGAACTTTCACCCGAAGCTGGCCTGCCTAGCGACCAGGCTCCTAACCTGACTCAGCTACCTCCCCCTCTCAATCTTAGCAGTGAGAAACTGGCCCGCCATGGCGTCTTTTTGCTCTACTCCGTTACTGAACAGTATGTCTGGATGGGCCGGGACGCCCACCCCAACCTGTTACGTGACCTATTCAGTGTGGGTTCATACAATGAATTGACCAGCGGGCCCCTAAGACTGCCCCAGTTAGATACGGACATTTCCCGTCGGGTTCATGCTATACTTGCCCGCCTGGCGGCCCTAACCCGCCACGCTTTTGCGCCCACACTTCAGCTGGTCAAGGAGGATGCACCGGCACAGCTTCGTAGTCAGTTCCACGCGCACCTGGTGGAGGACAAAAACATGAACATGATGAGCTATCAGCAGTTCCTGGGCTTCATTCGGGAAAAGATGCAATAGCCACCCCTCCTTTTCTGTACCCTTCGTTGATTAGTTTCCTTCTGCACTCTCCTTTTGTCTCGAGGCCCAGAGTCTCGGCTATGTTGAACCATTTAAAATACCACCCCCGCTTTTTCAATGCTGGGTTCGAATAGCTAGGTTTCTTTGGCTAGCCATCCAGCATTGCTTTGCCCTCGCATTTGTCTATCATTTATTGTCCTTACCGGCTTTCTGCCCAGCTTATTAATATATCCGGGTTTTCTTTTACATATCTATATATCTCCCTCCCTATATATACTAATTGGTTTCATTGCTAAATTTTTTATTCCCAAAATTCGAAATGGAAGAAGCCTGGGATTGAGTTAGATGTTGCCTTTGCTTTGGGCTATAATGCCACGATCTATAATATTTATTTGCGTACCTATAGGCCCGTCAACTAAATTCCATTAACCGAGCCTTCTTCAGCCTGGCCATTGAGGGGTTAATTGGTCAGGTGCCAATTTCCACGGTTGGGTTCAAATGTGTTTCTATTATGGCTGCTTTTTATTTGGGCGGCTATATAATGTACTCGCTAGAGGCCAAATTTTTATTAGTTATGGTTAACTAGGGGGTGTCTGAACCAGCTTCTCTGCCCAATTTCCAATATGGTGTGTTTTGCCAAGCTGCTTGGAAGTGGCCATGTTTATAGCTCTAAGTATCGCATGTTTTTCCATTGAATATCAGTTAACATGCCAAGGTGAAGCCGTTTAATGGGGCTAGAGCAAGTGCTGATGCTGTGTTTCAGTTCATAGTATAATTAGTGGGGTGGTTTTTAATCGTCCAGCGGTTGGTTGGCAATGTTACCCAAAGGAGTTCAGTCAAGGAAGGTCCTTTTAGTGTGATGCGTCTTGTCAGATTATTTTCCCTACTTCAGAGACCCACTGCGTCAGCCAATAATAGTGTCTCCTTCTTAATGCTTGGACCTCTTCTCTCCTTTCTATTCTCTTTCTATTCACGTTCGTGACAGGCAATTTTTACATGCTGCCCTCTTAGTTCCCCACTTTTCCGCCCATCTCCAGCTCTTCTCTACTTCGGTCTCGGATGATTCCTGTGTAAGCCCTATTGATACATTGCCAGGCACCCTGCTTTCCATTCACAGATTTCTTCCAAATGGCTTCACTAGTCAGTGGCCTTCGCCGGGCCCTCCCCGTGGCCGTCATACTTCTCCTATTCGTTACCTTTACCATCCAAGACCCCTTCTCCGACCATTTATCCTTAACCCGCCGGGACCAGGTCCTTCCCCCCTCGTTAGCAACGGTAACCACTACCCCTGGCACTGCCCCAGCCGTCAATAATCCGCCCCCCGCGTCGTCACCCCCTTTAACGCCCCCCGCCTTCCCCCTCCATGTGGATGGAGAGGCGAGCGATCCCTTGGGGTCACTGTACCAATGCGAAACCATCGGGACCTGCCAACCCTGCAGCGACGACGAAATGAACAGCCCCGGGGCGTTTCCCTACTGCGCTAATACGGGCCGCAAACAGGCCGTCAAATGCCTGTGGAAGGAAAAAGTCCCCCCTGAGAAGCAGGACGTCACGAGCTTGCCCCGTTTTCAGCCCTGCGACCAAGTCAAATCCGTCTCGCGTTGGGCCTTTTTCCGATTTCAGGTAGGTTATGCTTTGGTTAGGCCGTAGCTATTTAACAGGCGGGTTAGTTATCTATAGCAATGCTGGCCATACCCTAAAGTAATCGAAAGGGTGAAGAGGGGAGGGGGCGTGGGGACCCGTGCTACTTACCGGTCTTGGCGCTGGCCTAGTGGCTAGTATTCGGCTTTATTATCCATAGCCGCCCGACACCGTCTTATATAAAGACTATATATTGGATCGGGTATATCCATGGCTAAATCCCGGTTGATTCCGGGAAAAGGGTGTCACTACTTGGATTCATTGAACCGTCACTCACCCAGCTTATAAAACCCCCCTAATCTTTGCATGATTGGGTATCTATCCACCTTTACATTCTCCTCCCTAGTTTCTCAACGTATTTGTCGCCGTTCTGTCGTGCATGACTCTTATTTGGCGGCGGCGCGTCCTTAAGCTTAAGAAGTACCGCCGCCTTGGCCTACGTCCCCGACGTGGATCCGTGTAATGCGGGACCCCCCGTTAGCCACGCTAAACGATGCCTCATTTATTTTTATTAGAAAAATAGATATATATTTCAATCTAGGCCGATTCCTCCTGGACTGAATTCAGAAGAGCACCTTTCCCTACTTTAGCCATTCACCCATAATAAGTGGCCTTCACAAGGGACACGGGCCCAACCAGCCAACATTCGCCCAAGTCTCTGTATTTTTGCACCTTTTGCTATTCACCTTGGGCGATTAGGTATTTTTTACCTTTGCCTATGGCTTATTTCTGTTGTTATTAAATCTGTTTCTCCGATTATCCTATTATGTAAAATAAATTTTCCTACAAAAAATCTAAGGTCCCCCCAAAGGTCTGTTTGATACAATGGTAGATGTTCAGACGGGCGGTGTTATATTATTTATAGGGGACTAGGTAGAGGTCTATTTCCCTTTTATGTCCTGAGTCCGCCTTTAATGGACCCCGTCGTTATAAACTGATCAGTTCTGGATTTTAATAATTCATACCTCTAATTCAGATTGGATCACGAATCTGGGGTATATTTGTGACCATAGTCACACTATAGCCGTTTTCAGAGAGGCTTAAATGCAAAAAACGACCTTTCTCTTTTTCATGGATAAACATGCATCTGGCGCTTACGTAGTTGGGCTAAAATAAATTGGCACCAAACCCTTCAAATAGTAACAATAAGTCATTCATTGAGTTGCAATACCATAATGTTAAACTGCAAAGACGTAAACGTTTCAAAAACGAAAGTGCAAACCAAATTTAGCTATAATTAAAGAAATAAGTCTCATCTCATTCAATCAGCACAAAAGTAGTCTCATATAACAATCATATATCACCACCCCGCGTTCTCGGAAGGGGTGGGTTTTTTGTTCCACGATGCTAATATAGAGTTGGAGTCGACGGGGTGTTCATCATCCGACGGCAAACTTTCATTATGCGAATCCGCCTTGTCCGCCGAAGCATTAGTAGTGTTAGCGGCAGGTGGCGGCGGGTAGGTATCCCCCCGTTCCCCAGTAGTAGTGTCCCACCAGCCGGTGCCCGTAAATTTACCGGTACCGTCATTACCCGTGGCTTCATCCGAATGACCGTATTCGATGTTAACCACATTGGATAGGTCAAAATCTTCCCGGCAGTCTTGCACCGAATCAAACAGCACGTTATCGCCCGATTTGTCGGTCGCGTAGGACCGGTCCCAGGTCCAATAGAGTTTGGTTCCGTCCGGGTAGCGCTTTTTACCGGATGCACTCGTTCTCAAACGAGGGACTTGTTCCGGCGAATGATAGGGAGGAGGGGGTAGTGGTGCTGGTGCTGGTGCTGGTGAAGATGGACGAGTACGTATCGGTGACCTTGGCTGAGGAGGGGATTGTGGAGGTGGGGGCGGCGGCGGTGACGGGAATTGTGGAGGTGGGGGCGGCGGCGGTGACGGGGATTGTGGAGGTGGGGGTGGTGAAGTCAACAGGTGTTGCCGGGGTCGTTGAGGCAGCAGGTCGGGAATACCGCGCGAGAATTCGGACACATTTAGCTGAACATCCAGGGATTTGGGTGGGATGTCAAGACCAGTTTGGGACTGTTGAGGGGTCACCAGGTCCGGTTTCCTGGGGTTTCCATTGGGGGTGGACTGGTCACTACTTGGGGTGAGGGATAGACCAAGGCCATGGTCACTAGAGCGACTACAACCGGCCATTTCAGTGGGTGGCATCGGCGGCGCCGCGACAGCCAGGGGGGTGGGTTCCAATGGCAGGGTGGTAACTATGGGCACGGGTGGATGGTTAGTGACGCCAGTATCCGCCTGGGACCTCACCACTACCCCTTGGTTTGAACTCGAGCTTAGGTCAGGGGATACCGACCATCGACTGGCGGTCGTAGTCTCTGGAGCAGCCGCATGCAAAGAGTAGGGCGGACTCTGCAAGGACGTTCCCAGTGACAGGGGCGACATGGACGATAACTTTTCGCCTTGCAGGGAGGTGCAATGGGCCGATCGTCGGGGATCCCGGCGGGCATCCGAATACGTGGTGACGGCCGGTATCGACCCATGGGACAGTAGTGCACCATCGCCCCCTCCCAACGGGGCGGGCGCCACCAAGGCCCCCGGATTCAGGGTCAGAGCGGCCTGGAAAAGCCGCAGAATAGTATCCATCGGGGGGTCCGGCGAGTAAATGACGGCATTAAAGATTTGGGGGTTGCCCATGATGGTTTGTCCCAATGACCGGATGGTCGGGGGTTGGTCGGGGTTTTGCAAGGCCATGAGCAGCTCCATATTTCGGATCACCAGGGTCGAGTCCCTTTGCTCCGAGGCGGGGGGCGGTTGGATAGCATTGGTAACCGCTTGGTCTAAACCAGGCACCCCGAAAGTTGAAGCCGGTTGGTTGGAAAGCGAATGAGGGAACGCTAAACCAGCGATCTGCTGAAGCTGGCGCATGGGGTCGACCGCTATGGAAGTGGAGCTAGGTGGTGGGGGCACCACCACCCCCCGAAGCTGCTGCGGTTCCCCGTAGACCATTTCGGGGGAGCGGGCGAGCGTTAGGATACCATATAGTCGCCCAATAACGCCCGATGCCGGCGGGGCGGGAGGTAAAGTGGGTACGCGAAACCATTTGAGGATCTCGGGCATGGTTTCCCCGAACCGCAAGGCGAAGCAGTGTAAGGAAAGGAGACCCCGGGGGGGCGACGAGACGACCCCCATAATTTTCTTTTCAGCTAGGTAGAATATGAAGTCGTTATAGGCATCGACTGGGAGGGGCTCCGTCCCGGTCGGGTTTGGGGGTGCCTTCTTCGAAGTGGGATTGTGAGTACTTTCGCCATTACCGCTACCGCTACCATCGCTGCTAGACGTGCGTCGCCGTGATTTGTTAGGGGCGAAATTGAATCGCACCAACAGGAAAATTAGGCAGTCTTTCTTGATGGCATATTGGAGGTTACTAGCCTCCCAGCCGAGTTCCGCCTTTTTATCCACAATGACCTTATGGAGGAGGTAGCGGTTCAGGTCCACCAAAGGTAGCCGCTCTCGAAAGGAGTTGTAGATTAACTCGGCTCTAACGGCCGCTTCGCCGCGCTCGTTGATACCAAAGTGACCGTTCCAGGGGATATAGTTAAGTCGGGGTGAGGGCTTGGGGTTGGCCGACAAGGGGGTTCGGCTGCTCTTGGGTAAGGCGGAATGAGTGCCACTGGGATAAGGTTGAGGAGGAGTCGACCGATGGGTGGTCCGGGGATTGGGGGCTGAGTGGGGAGGTAGGTTCACCGGGTGCACCGCGGGAGAAGGGGTGGTACTTAATTGACCCGCCGCCGGTAGATAGGTAGGGGACGAATCTGGACCGGTGGGGGGACTGGTGAATTGCCCTAAAAAGAAGTTATCCTCGTCGTCCCGGTGGGTGCGGGGTTTCTTGCCACTGGATGTCGGATAGGGAGTGCTTTTAGCCGACCGCTTGGCAGACATGGGTTCCGATGGAGTTCGCCGCGCCACTGGGGAGGAGGGCAGGGGTGGTGGTGGGGTAGCCGAGGCGGGTTTGGACGAGGGTTGCTGGGTCGAGGGGGGTGCACGCGACTTGATGAATTGGTCGTAGCTGTTGACCCAGACGGGAACGTGGTTCACGAGAGCGCTGGTTCGGCCCGTGGGGGAAAACGCGGCCGGGACGGACCCGGGGTTGATGGGCGGACTGGAGAAGGCACTCTGGGCCCGATCGATTTCCACAATTCCCTTGTGGGTCTTTTTAGCCACGGCCCCCCGCACCGACGGGTCAACGATACACCGCCGCAGGGAGTCCTGTTGTTCCCGGGCGCGGACCTGGCGGACGCGCTCATTCGCCAGATCCTCCAAGGGGACCTGGGCCAGGTATTTCATGGAGATGCGCCCGGCGAAAAAACGCTGGCGGAACTCGGAATACTCGGGTCGCTTGAATATCAAGACCAGGTCGTAGCAGCGTTTCCCGTAGGTCTGGGTCCAACCCAGCTCCCCGGGGTTACGGTCCGACGGCTGGGCATACGTCCGGAAAACGGCCTCCTCCAGATCCCGGGCCAGCTCTTCGAGCCGGGCTACGGTAATGCTGGAGTCATCCTCAAGGAGTTGGGAGGCATCGACAATCTTACTTAGGATGGTTTTGCGGGACTGGTCCCGCCGGGCATCGCGGTGGAGCGGGCTGCTGGCCCCATACGAACCCGCATATCTTCGGTTGAGAGGCGATGCGGGTGTGCGGGGGCTGTGACTCACATTGTAGCTCGGCGTCCGGCGAACCCGGCCTTTCGGGACTAAGCGGCGGTCGCTGTCGGAGTCGGAATCTTCGCAATAAGCCCCAGCCGATATCGGGTAGCTGGCATTCCAGCGAGGCGTAGGAGATTTTGACTGGAAATGGAGGGAATGCGGTACCATATGGTAAAAATAATCGCAATGGTATTAGTAAAGGTCCAGAGAATAGGGAATTGACAGGTAAATACCATGCGCATCAGTGGGTAAATAGACAGAATACCTAACTATATACATAGATAATGAACTGTCCGGTTAAAAGGCGTGACTTACAGAATTGCTAGCTGTAAGGGGTTATAATTGATCGACGGAGGCGGGCAGGTTATAACATCCGATCGGGCCATAACGGAATAGGCATGGGAAAATAATAGTATAGCATAGACGGAGCGTAAAGGATGGTATTAATAGAAATGTGGATATGTTATACCGCCCCCGCCAAGGTGTGGCCAGTAGGCCATTCAGGGCCCTAAAGAAAACGATGAATAATCAACCCTTGCCACTTACAATGTCGGGTCCATTTGACGGCACACTGCTGACAGATATAGTTGCGGCATATTTTAGCAAAAGTTCCACTCATGCCGATACAGCTCAAATGAAACCAGTCCAAGCAAGCGTCGCACTCAATCATGAGCCGACCGTCGCTGGATCGATTGCAAGTGCAGTACCGCTGGCTACGGGAATGATCGGAGGGGGGCCCGAGACTTTTGTAGCTCCGCTCCAGCGGGTCGTCCTGCTCGGCCCCGGGTACCGGCTGCATCAGCCTGAGGGTCGAGTTGGTGACCTTGACGGGGGGGAGGGGCTGTGGGTCTACCAAAACGTATTCGAGGGAGTTTATGGAAGGTAGAATAGGCTCCGGGGGGGCAGCCTTCTGCTTTTTGGGTTTCGGCTTCGGCTTGTTCATTGCGGGAGCTTTAGTCTTGGGCTTAGCAGTGGGGGTGGTAGTAGTACTCGGCATGGCGGCTTCAGTTTCAGTCTTGAAGGGCAGGGCAGTAGAGGAAACGGAATCAGCAGCAGCTGTAGGTTGAGGGGTTGGCCGATCGGGGCCCGTACGGCTCGGCAGAGGCTGGGAGGGCTGTTTCACATGAACCGCGAAGAAGCGGGAAAGGTCGCCAGACATTCGGAAGGAATAGTATATGTACAGGGGAATGGAGAAAGGGGGTGGTGGTGGTGAGTAGAGGGGAATGCAGCAGTCTAGCTAGTGGCGGTCGCAAGGTGCGCTTGCTGCAATAGAACCCACACAATGACCAAGGTGGCTAACGCCAATGCGAGTAAGTTGGAGTATCCTAAAGGTGTGAGAATAAGGGGTGAACAATGGGGCAAAGAGTTCCTCAAAAAAACAACTATTTATAAGGGCATGTGTATAAAAAGCAGAGGGAATGAATTCAAAGTTCACCCTGTGGTCAAAAAAAAAAAGGGGCGCGAAAGATAAGAGCGCTAAACAAATAGGGAGAATTAAATAGACCCCTAACAATAGTGGGCGCCCCACCCACCATGATACATTACTATTGCATATGGGTCGGATACACTTGGCTGGCTAAGCGACGTGACTTACTACTGTACCGCACAGCCGGCTTGGGGACTCGTTAATGGCCAAATACCCTGTGCAAAAGGGATTATCCGGGGATTCAAGGAAAAGGGTGCGAATACTAGAATGGCACTGCGTGCCCCCCGTAAAAATTAGACGGGTAGCCAGGAACAGAAGCACATGGACTGGATATAAAAGAGAAAGACCCCGAAGCCAAGACTACAAAGATGTAGGTCGAATAGGGCTAATACAAGAAGGGAAAAAGGGAAGGAGGGGCGGTTCTTGGTCCAGGTACGGGAGGGAGGGTTTGGTGGCGGATTTATATCCACACTTAGCGTATCAGGCCGGGCTGGTCTGACGAGCATGGATGGCATCGTCCCCGTTGCATTAAAAAGTGACTAAACGGCGGTGTCTTCGAAGCGTCAGTGAAATAGCGTAAACGGCTGCCGCATGCACCTTCCTCTCATTGAATGAGACTGGGTAAACTCCATGCAGTGGCTATGAATCAGGCCATGCAAAAACCCATAGTAAAGAGCTTTTTA
Organism: Dimargaris cristalligena; assembly: GCA_027576995.1. Classification (NCBI taxonomy): domain Eukaryota; kingdom Fungi; phylum Kickxellomycota; class Dimargaritomycetes; order Dimargaritales; family Dimargaritaceae; genus Dimargaris; species Dimargaris cristalligena. Next base: position 44,366 of record JANBQC010000035.1, read on the forward strand.
AAGAGCCCGCGCCTCTAGCGAGGTCTATATGGGGGAGTATTGGCGATATTACATAAAGCTTCTCCACCTCCCCTCCAAAGGCTCCGTGTCGCAGACCCACAAACCCGCGCCCGGCTACTCTGCGACAACACCTCCCCTCGACAATTAATGCTGCAGCGTAACCAGTTGGTAGTCCTCTTCAAATTTAACGAACGCGGGGTTAAGCACGAACGTATCCACCCACACTAGTCTCTTGCCGATGCACTGAATCAGCGCTGGCATCGAAGTGCTTGCACCACTGAACAAGCGACTTGGTTCAACAGCTGCTTTTGGAACCACAGAACACACCACATCCCTACCTACTTAGCCGGCTGCTATGCTATATACACCAGCCGGTTGGTGCTTTGCCAATCTACGCGTCCTCCAGGCGCTCCCCATCTTCTATACCCCGGACTCTCGCTAAATTTAATTTAATTTAATTTAAGTTCATTTACATTTAAATAGCAGTTAGGGCGGTTCTTTCCCATACGTCAATCCATCTTGGGAGGCTCTCCTGTACGCGACCTTCGCCATCTCAAGATCTTTCGAATCAAAATCGATTAAGCCACTACTTAGTTTACATTGGCACCATTCGATCCCAATACGAATCTCATGGATCGATTAGCGTTTTTGTTTCATTTGTACCTTGACTTTTCTTTTTATTTGTGGGGGGACATGGTGTAAGGTTTTCGGACCCACCACTCTTTGATTTATAGCCATGTATAATGAATGGCCCTTGGTCTAGACGGGACCTTCTCTATTAAGGAAAGTAAGTAGGTTACAGTGCGTTGGGAGTTGGTACAAAGGCCATGGTCGCCAGTATCCACCAGGTGTGCTGCAATCCTTGAGGCATGTGGAGGTGCGGCATCACTGACCGGAATAATGGCTGGGGTCAATGGGAAAAAAAGGCACGTTTGGCAGCAGGGGTAATAAGCCATACGGTACCCCCTTTTTTTGATTAGGACATATTATCCGCAACGGTCTTTGAGTAGTTCAAGCCCGTTAAACTTGAGCAAGGAACGCTGCAAGCGTGGACTTGCGAAAAACCCAATATTCGGGAACTAAATGGAGAAGAGGGTAGTGTGGGCCAGTCAACCATCAGCGTTCCTCCCCCCCATTATTTCCTGGCATTTTCTACCTATTATCGTCCAACTTGCGGAGTCCAAAATCATGTTGGCCAAATAAAAGGGAAACCCTGCAATTGCAGTGCAAATATAAATGGTGGGAGTAGCCAAGGCAGGATTTGCCGTGCTGACGTAAAACTGATTAGGCAATACCGACTTCGTAATGGTCGGCTACTATGAGCGATAATCGATATTCTCGATTGTTTATAAGCCGATCCCAGGGCCATTGATGTACACTGCCGCCACCCTATAGAAAAAAACGACCACGGTCAATAATACAGCGATCAGAATGGTCAATTTTCGTACTAGTCCAAAGGCTCCACCGGCATTCGCGAGGGGTTTGTTTATGCCAGAATCTTATCTGGCGACCCACACAGCAACGTCAGCGACCAAGTGAAACAGCGGCTTGGCAATGGAGGGAGAGATGGTGGAAGAGGGGTAATAGATTATACGACGGACCTCCAATGTTTCTTTTGTATGTATGGTCCCCCACCCTGCCTTGCCGATGATGAATTGTATACCGGCGATGCGCGTAATATATTCAAATCATCTCCGTTACCTCTCAAGGTAAATTTGAATTTGGCGGCTGTTGGTGAGAGCCGCTGGTGAGTCGCGTGGTAAAAAAGTTGGAATCAGTGGGCCATTGCTTGGCCACATTTCCCTTGGCACCGCACCAACCCTTCCCTCGGACAAAGGGGGAGAGTATGTATTCGGAGTCAACATACCCGAGCAAGACAAGGTCTGGGAGAGGTTCCCCCGATAGCGACGATATCCCATTTTTATTTAACCAACTAGGAGGCCATTTAAAGGAAGCTTCGGTTAGAAAAGCCCCCCTACCCACCAATACCCGTACATCCCGGAATATGGTCAGCTGGTGCAGCGAAGTTTCAACCAATGCCTTGGCTTACACTTTTAAAGGATATTATGCCGCTATTCCCAATTCCCCCACTCCTTTTTCCGCCCTATCCCGAGGAGTGCGTGCATCATTTACCAAAGGCCCTGCTGCTGCTGGGGACAGAGGAGGGGGGGATCCATCATAACACACACTAACTTTTAATTTATACGGCGCGTCAGCAGTGTCACCTGACTAAGCATAACCGGCTGGTATAGCAAAATAGGAGGTATTCCACCAGTGTGTTTGCTGGGGTTCACCACTCTCGCCGCCAGGGCGCCGCTTGCCTAAGGGGCAAAAGGGAGAGAGGTCCGCCTTTTCCGAAAAAGAATAGTAAAATAATAATAATAATAATACTACGACAAATAGCAACCCAAGTGCAGAGAAGTATAGTCGTAATGTCGGCAGTTCAAGAGGGGGACATCCTCTCTATAAGCCTATAGTATCCATCAATTAGATTATTTTGAAGAGAGCCAAGGTCCACGGAATGTGGGCGAGTTCCCTTGTCATCCATTTACTCGGCCTCTTCCCCTGGCCCAGCCCACCCAACGTGCCAATCCTTTGGTAAAAGCAATGACGTGTGAGACACTGGCACAGCGGCTTGTAGGCCTTCCATTGGCTCTACGGCGCCCCATACTCTTTCTCCGCCATTTCTTCCTTTAACAACAAGATACACACGTACCTCTTTCTTCTTGTGGTCCACGTTATCTATTCTCCTTCCTAGCAGGCAATGCGCACCACAACCAACTATAGTTTGTACAGTTAGTTGTATGAGTAGGTGGAGTAGGTAGGGCGAAGTGACCTGGCTAGATGGAACAAGCTGCCCGCCTCGTCTCCCCTTCATACCCATAAAATAAGAGGGAGGGGAAGTATAACCCATAAAAGGGGGAAAGGATAAATGTAAAAGCAGGGAGGGAACAACAGTCGCATACTGCCAATACAAAGGAAGTAAGTATCTCTCGTTTGTAAATCAAAGGTGAGAGAGAGTGGTTCACGCAAGTCAATGTGGGGCGGGTAGGAGAGAGGGGTGGATATAAAAGGCTGTCCCTATCGTCCGCCTAACTGCGCCCTACTAGTCCAATAGAGTTGTGTTGGCTCATCAAGGCTTCCATTTCTACATCTCTTTGCCTAATTAATCTACCTTATTTCTCCTCTATTATTATGTCTAGTGAATCGACTTCTGTTCTGCTCTTTTCTCACTTCTATTTTGGTATTTCAGAAATCATTCGTTCCTCTAGTTTGGACCCTCCTCAACTTCTTGTCATCCTTGGAATCTATTGTATCCCCCCTCTTATCTAAGGAAAGGAAAGACACCGTGCATCTGCTACTTCCACTCTTTCAACAAGGCCAAGGAGTATCCCTCCGAGACTGTTCCGTACCACCCCATATTACACAAGTGCTAGTAACATTCGTCTCTATTATTAGTCCATCACTACTACTTATTACCCTTGATTGACCGATTGGTACGTCATTGGTATGATATATGTGGCCCTACTTTGGCGCTAGCTTTTAGAGGATACCTCTCCTACCTAATATTATCGCTCCTCTCCTCAATCAGTCAGCGACTCTATTTATAACCTACTCTATTCCGTGCCGCGTCTATTCCCGTCAAGACCAAATTTAACTACGGTTACCTCGTTTTAGCTTCAGTGCTATTTTATTTTTGGGTTATCCGATTTTCGTATGTCCCTACATACCCCTGGGGGCACTGCCATTTCCCAACCTTTTATTTACCGTTGCATTCACCTCTGTACCAGTCCTCACCGATACCGACCCGAGACTTAATATACACCCCCCCCACACACTCTCCCCCCTCCATGTCCACGGCTGCCAGTCCCTTGGTTAGTCTACCGTCGACAGCTATGTCCGATTCCACCCACTCCCATCACCCGTCTGGCGGACTACCGAGCTCTTTCCGTTCATGCAACCCGTTCGCTACCGGCCCCTCGCCTGCCACTGTCCACCCCACCTCCCGCAAAGCGGAGGATTCTTCCGACTCCCTCCCACTTATCCACTTCAAACAACCCATGAGCCGCGGCCGCATCCCCCCAAATTTAACCATCAATACCCGTACACCCGTCCAATCAGCTGGGACAGCGACTACGCAGGGCGCCGCAGGGGGTCCACATGCTAGCTACAGTGCCTGCTATGATAGTGAAGGCCACCTTCTATCCCCCACCCTTACCCTATACGGCGATGGGGATATCGACGGCGAGGGTGACTGTCGTGGTGATGTTCATACTAATGGTAATGGTGACGACGACGAGGACGGTGATGATGAAGTAGAGAGTCGCACTGAGTACCATTTGTCCGATGGCTATTCAACCGCGTCGCCCATGTCCTCCGCAGACTCGTTCCAGCCGGCTACCGAAGGTCACCCCCATAGCAACAGCCGTCGAGTCGACGAGGATGACCAGCCTCTCTACCGACTTCTACCCCGCCAGGGCAACGGCTACCAGCCACCCACTAATCAGTCCCAGCAACCTATCCCACGGCCACAGGGACCAGGACGGCCGGGCTGGAATGCGGGCCGGCCAACGACCTGGCACGCCGCAGACAACCTAGCCCTTCCTCCGGGGCAAGAAGGGGGGGGCTCCCGTATTCCCTCGGGCTCTTCACCCTCCCGCCGGCCTGGCGTCCCATGGCCTAGTCCATTACCCGGGCCATCATCTGCCGCTCCTTATCACCAGTCACCGCTTCATCCCCCCAACAGCGGCGGCACCCCAAGCCTCCGGGCTTTCAATCGTCCCTCCCCACCCGCTCATCCGGTCGATAACAATGTCAGAGGAGGGGTAGTAGTTAATGATGATGGCGGGGAAACCCGGCCATTCCGCCATTCCATGAGTGTGTTTCCGGACTACCCCCTGTATGATCCCCCCTCCTACCGGCGGCAAAACACCGGCGCCTCGCAGCAGAGTGTCGCCTCGAGCGGAGAATCCTCCCTACCACCCTACGTGTGTACTATCCAGAAGGAGGGCACGCTCTGGATGAAGGTCGAGTTCGATGATTTTGATACGCGAGCCAAACACCGGGTGTGGAAGTAAGTATAATCGGAGTTTATTTAATTTGTGGATTTAATATGTGTGCAGCCCTTTAAATGATTTTCTCTCTCTCTCTCTCTCTCTCCAATGTGCCCCGATTATGGGGGAAGGGAGGATGGGGCTCTGCCTAATATTGCAGGTTCAGCTGGCCCTGGGAAAACTGGCTAAGTTTCTTCCTTGTCCATAATAAGCCCTGCTGCCGTATCCCGTGAAAGGTTTCTTCAGGGATATGAGTGGTATGCTGTTATGGGTTCCGCTTTGGATTTGATATGAGCTGAAAATCGGCGTCATGTTATATCCAGGGATGGGGGGACTCCTCAAGTGAGGCCTGGTGCAGTGGTGGATCATGCGCCCCTTCCGTACAAATGCCGAGTCTCCCAGGGCCAGGTAAAACACGAAAGTGTGGAGAGAGGGAAGGGGTTGGTTACGCTAGGTAAGGGGTAAATTACAGATGGCACTCATCGCGTAAGACCTTGTGGGCAGCCCATTCCATTCCCCGCCAATTCCACGTATACCAAACACTGGGTTTTGACCCAAATTTTCGTACCACACCACCACCTTGCTTGAGGGGAGGAAAGGGGGGGGGATACTACGGCCAATATTTCCTTTTCGGCTCCCATCTTGGCGTCCTGGTCTTGTGCTCTTTTTCTCTGGCTGACAAATCTCCATAGAGTTAATAGAATACTTCTATGAGTGATGGATGTCCCAAGGCCCCGCGTATCAATAATTCCCCCCCAATCCAGTCATCCACGCTAGGTTTCAGTAATCTTACTAATCACTTGCACCATTTACCTATATTGTTATCCTGTGGCACTCTTTCCCAAATGAATCACCGACCCGGCCTTCCTTGCTCACACAGGCAGCGGTACTTCCAGCTGTGGGGTACCTGTCTTCGCATCTATAACAAGAAGTCCAAGAACCCAGAGGTAAGTTAACAATTCAGACTACCAGTTCAACATTTCCCCAGCCTAATGCATTGCCGCCAGCACATCTACCAATATCTTTAAGTATATACACATATATATTTAATTGCATACATAGGCCCCTACTTACCTGCGGTGTCCCTATCTATATTTAAATATTTCCGCCCCCTACAGGACACGGAGCCAATCTATAATATTGGCATGCAAAATGTCAAAGCCGGCCTGGCCCTGGACTACCGCAAGAAAAAGCACGTTTTCCGGGTTCACGCTGATGGATTTCAGTTTCTACTCCAAGCCCAGACTTCGATGGAAATGATCGGGTGGATTGACTCACTCCAAGCCAGTACCAACATCGCCTTGCCCATCGAAGAACGGAAACTGCCCAAATTTACCCCTCTTTCCCGGCGCTACCGCCAAATGTTTTACCATTAATGAAACCGCTGCCACATGATAGTTCCCCTATGTGAATAAAATATTCATATTACTCCGGTCTTTTCCTCTCTCTCTCTCTCTCTCTCTCTCTCTCTCTAACATTTTTCTCGGTACCTCTTTTTAACTCCCATCACATTGCAACCGATCTTCTCTGCCCCCCCTCTCACTACTTCATGGGCGAGGAATACGTACATAATTTTATCACAGGCCACCTACGCGAATGGTGTTGTTGGTCATTCGTAATCATTTTCACTCACTATACTCTCTTAGTCGGTGCAGCGCTGGCCAATTTTATTTATGTTAAACCATAACTCGCTTTCGCCCTTCTTAATTCATGATTATATTTCTCTTCACCTCTCCTCACTTTTACATATAATCTTCTCCACGTCACCCCGCACTACCCACTCTCCGCGTGTTTTTAGCCAAATAGTTTCGCCGTTGAAGTCTCGATTTCTATCGGTCCAATGGTGTTTTTGAGATTAACTACCCCTTAATGAAATTTAACCCGACCCAAACGTCTCTATGGAAGGCAACAAAAATAAAACAACGCCTCTGTTTTCATTACAAATGCGTACTTATAGATAATTAACTAGAGAGGTCAATCGGCTTTATTCTGATGAGCCCATCATACCAAGTATTGCTACAAAATGCCTAAGAAATATATATAATACCCCTTTATGATAATAAACTGACCCCAGCTAGCAGTCAAGGAGGCGTAATTTTACTATAATGGAAACAGAGTATTCGGCTGGTAGTGGTGCGGTGTGCGCCAGACCCATATTTTTGGACCTGTGCAAAATTCAGCCATCTGCATAGCTCGGAATAAAGTATGGACAGTGGAGTGGTTAAAACTATTTTTAACCGGTGAATTCAGCCTCATCGCCGAGCAATTTTCCATCAACTCAATTGGGTAACATTCAGCGGAAAATGGAGCCATCAGCTAAAATGACTATAGTTACATACATGCTAATGACCGTGTCCATCATATTCGGGTTTTTAAGGAAGACTGAGTAAACAACGAGGGGGTAAAATAAATATAAGCGTGTTATATATATGGCTAACCTAATCATATCAAAAAGTTGCAAAGATAACGCCGACCGGTCGGCCAGTCGATACGTAGAGTACTTGCAGTTATTGTTCCGCATTATAGAGAGATCAATCAAGTGTACAGCCAATCTAAAAATGTCCAAAAATACCTCCATGACTAGCACATACAATTCAATCCGGTATTTTCGAGGCAAGTGTTACCGTTTCTAGTCAATTAAATAATTTTCATCGAAACAAACAAAGGACTTCGTCAACAACCCTTACACTATCCGTTCGCCACTGACATTATCATATATACATAATAGTTTGAACCGGTCGCCTGATTGCAAGCCTTTGTCGAAAGATAATTTATATACAATATCTATGTAAGAAATAATAAAGTCCGAAGTCCAACGGGCGTGAAAAAGGGTGCTATTGGTTTGATGCCCCCCATCAATGACCCTTCCCCGTCCAGCAATGAATATATCCGTACCAGGGTAGCCCTCTCACCCTTGCCATATGGATGAGGGGTGTTGTATATGTGGGCAGGTTTCACCTGCCTTGTTTTCATCAAAGACCACCACTTTCATGTGGATGAAATTCAAACCAGCTGTATGATGGAATAGGTGGGGTATTATTATTTGGCTAAGTAAGATTTATCCCATCCAGCGGACTTGTAGTTATACAGCCTGATTGAAACCATTTCCGCATCCTTCATTCCGTGCTCATACCCTTTATTCATTGTAATTCCACAGTCGCAATTGTTTTGTTATTCGCTTATTCGTTTTGACACCACCGTCCTTGATTACTTGAACAATGATAACCTCAACCTGGGCGCCATTCGCGCTTCTCGCCTTGACTGGCTTCGTTACCGGGGCCCAAGTTCAAAAGCCATCGTCATCCACTGGGGGCCAGGTACGCGCAGGTTCTTTACTTTGAAATGGATGGTGAAGGCGAATTTGACCGCCTCTTCTCCTCAACGCATTCCCATGAATGAGCAGGGCCCAGCTGAATTCATGTCTCCCCCTTTCTTTGTAGGTACAGGTTGACGATGACTAACGAATGACCCATGCCTCTCCACCCTCTTCCATTGCTTTCGACCTGTCCTTTTAACTGGGGGTATGGGGTGGTTTTTTCTTCCCCGTGGGAGCAATAGATGCGTCAGTTCGCGGTTTACTTTACCCAGCCGTTGGGGTCCAGTGTACAATGGTATAAACGCGGCGAGATTCAGTTACCTGCCGATTCCGCCCTCCCACCCGTTTTCGATCCCGCTACCAAAGCGGAAGCCCCCATGAATGACCAACTGGTGTTAAATGGACTGCTGAAGCAGCGGGGCTGGCTGTCGTCGGACGGGGCAAAGGGCTCCGCCCCGGAGGGCGTAGTGGACCCCCGGACCTACGCTGTCGCCTTGGTGGATCAGTCGTCGGGCCCCTCTTCCTCGCCCAAGGGAAGCTTCAATAAGGTCCAAATCGCACTGAATAAGGCTTGCTTCCTATCCGCCGAGACCACGAACAATGCCCAATTTGTTTTACATTTGGATGATCAAAGTACGTTTTTGTTATGAAATTTGCCCTCCATGCCAAAGTTACCGTGTCGATTATTTTAGTGAAGCCTTATTTGGGATGGACCAGGTATCCATTATAATCTGAGAGTCACCACGGTTCTTAATTGTCTCTGCATATGTGTGCGTACACTCCCACTCATCGGTGTATACATTCTTCTGGATTTATTAGATAACATGTTGCATATGGAACATTACGCTGGGAACCCAACGATCAGCTGTCCCACCGGCTCAGCACCTAGCGTAAGTGAGAAAATAGCAGCAAACGGACCACACCGCTAACGATAATCGGCTTGGTAAATGTCTACGCTGGCCTGGTCCATCGATGGGATATGTCATCTGACTCGAGTGAGTGACACATGATGTTAAAATGGAAGACTCGAGTATCTAACTATAGCATATTGATTTAAAACCAACTCACCATCTACTCTAAATAGGCGTTGGTCGACCCGTCCGAAGTCGAGTATAGCTCAACGGTGGCAGTGATTCGGCCTACCCCTGGACCAACGTAAGTTATATTTAGGTTGATTGACCGATTTGCAGAAAAATAAGCGATGGCCACTTTATATTAAACTCCGCATCGCATCTATCCAAATGAAAACCCGAAACAAGATGTGTGGCCACTCAACAATTTGTCCCCTTACCATCACATCACTTTTTCCGAAACCAATTTTTAATATATATATATATTCGGCCTTATTGCTGTATAACAATGGACCGTAGACCTCATCTCTACCGCCGAATGGCGGTGGACGGCAAGGGCGACCAGCCCAAGGAGGAGGATAACCGGAGTTTTATCGCCAAATACTGGTACATTATTGTGCCATTGTTGATAATGTCCCTTATGGGTGGTGGTGGTGCCCCCGAGGAGGGTAGCAGCGAGGGCCAAGCCCAACCTGCTGCCAATCAGGGCGCAGCAGCCCGCGGGTCTCATCAGTGATTCCCTGTCGGGCCAGGCTCAGGGGACGAAGGAAGGAGTATCCCTCCCTCCTTTTTTACCTTTAAGTATCTGTCTCCCTTCTATTTAGCCCGCTTTATTGGTATACTTGATTAAACAAATATGGCGTACCAGCCATCTTACGGATAAGTTTATGGAGGTGCGGGGTGGGCGTCTAGTAGGCATTGGATTTCAGCCTGGTAGTATAACGGGAGGTGACGAGTGAGGCGGATTTTGGGCCTAGGCCGATTATGTCCCAGTTTGGGACTGGCATCCATCTTGCTCTGGTAAGCGTAGATCGGATGTCTCGTCTGATTGTCCGGGAAGCAACAATGCCCAGTTTTAATGATGGTGGCTTAGGCGGAACAACTACAGCTGTAATCCCCATAAAATCCCGCGGTTGGGCATAGTATTTCTGTGGCAACCAGTCTGTGCATGGTTGGTTGAGGGAGGGAGGGCATGGTTAGGTTGCAATGAAGGGGCCTTCTATCTTTAAACGACAAAATGAGCCTAATTGGGCTTACCAGTCACACTGGCCGTAGTGTCCAAGGGTAAACAACAGGGGGGAGAGGAAGAGTGGGTGCAGCCCACCACCGCCAATCACGGAGGCCTTGGCCCAAAGGGATGGAGGAGATTAAAAGAGAGGGTCGGGGTTGTAAATTGGTAGAATCCTCCTTTGGAAACCTAGTGCGCCAGCAATAGCCACTTTACCGTTACAGCCGGTCGAACGGGGCTGGTAATTAGAAGGCCCCGGATGATAGAGCTTGGTAACCGTAATGTTTCTGATGGAGGAAATAGGATAGGCTGTGCGTAAGCATTTCTTGCAGCATACCTCTTGGCCAAGGCCTCTCAGTCGAAAGTGCGGGTTTTGTTTTAACAGCGTCCTTCGGGGGTCTCAGATGGGCCAAGCAGCTATTCCCCATTGGAACCGCCTCACAAGCAGTTAAGTTGCTCGTCGTGGTGTGACTATTTCCTTGGCCCATCCAGCTACCTCATGTAATTAGTTTTACGAGACTCCAGAGCGTGTTTCCTTCTCCTTTGGTATATTCTCCTTCTGTAGGCGCATACACTTACCCTGGTTTCCTAAGCCCATTTCGAGCGAGGTCCGGCCAGCCGTACCTTCGTTATATGCGTTTCGCCCAGCACGGACTACTTCGTCGTTCTTATCTTCGGCATATTCTTTCTCTCTCTCTCTCGCGTTGCTTCTTCTCGTTTCCTTTCATTCACTTAATCCCCTTTCCACGTTCTCGCCTCTTCCTATTGCCGTTTCCTTCGAGACCCCCCCAGTTGCCAACGTGCCTTACTGACCGATACACCACGCACGCCACCTGCGGAACCTGGGCTTATTCGAACTGCGGGCAATCCCAACCAGTTTTTGTCGCGGTCATTCCTTGTTTTCCTCCCAAACCTGCGTTATTGACTCTCTCTCTGGTATTTACACCTACACCTGCGCTGTATTTCTTTCTGCTCAGCTTGCAGGCTGGTTGAACTCTTTATTCACACCCCTACACCCAATTTTTAGTAGCTGTGTTGCCCTCTTCTTTTTTTATCTATACATAACCTTTTTTATTTTACCACGTTTTTCGCTCACAGAAGCACCTTTGGACTCAAGCAATTTCCCAGGTGGCTGCCTCCCTGCCATTCTTTGGCCGATTTGGCGAGTCCCTCTTGAGCGGAGTTATCCCTATCCTTTTTGTAGTTTACCCTCTGTCCCCCATCCCTTTGCCCCATCAATTACCAGGCTAGAAAAACTCTTGACCCACTATTACCCCTTACCTCTCCCTGCTATTGTTACTGGCCATCTCAGCCACCCGTGGGTCGACTTGTGTGACCATCCTATTCTTCAGACCATTCCCGCTAGAGGGCCGTAGCACCCTAGTCCGCGCAGTAACGTTACGCTTTTCCCACTCCCCTCGAACCAACTACACGACCGAAATATTGCACGGGGAGAGCTTTCCGCTTCTTAACCCCCCTGTCCACCCATCGACGAGGGCCCGTCCCTCATTCGCCGCCTCCCTATTGGTGATATACCCTTTGGTTTCTTCCGATTCGGCCAAACTGCTGGTGAACGCCCGCCCGTCTCTCCCTATACTACTGCCGGCCATCTCCCCCTCCACATACACCGCTTCTTCCTCATCTGTGGAATCTGCCGCGGCCGACCCATCCGCCCAGTCGCCCGCTTTTAATTCCGAGTGAGCGATGGCCGACCAGAGCCATCTGCCCCGGATCGACATCCGCCATTCCGTTGCCTCCGATAATTTCTCGGCCGCCTTATACTCTGAGCTTGCCAATCGCACCGGCGTGGAAACCTACCCCAACTCACCCCTGGCCGAAGACTCTCCCAGCTCAACCACCGAACGTCCCATCGGGAAGCCCCTGCGTCCTAACCCCCACCGCCTGAACTCTTCCCGATCCCGCAATTCGTTAAAGTCGTCAGCTGGACTGGTCTCTCCGACGTCTGCGCACCCTCCGTCCCCACTCCCACCGACTATTCACTTTTCTTCCAACGGCCGCCCCAAGGCCAGCCTGGCCAACCCTCCGCCGCGTTTATCCCCGTTATCATCGCCCCTGCCGAACCCCAATCCATTTGGCTCCCTATCTCACTTATCCGAGGAGCCGCTAGAGCTAACCCCTGGTCGAAAGCATACCTCTTCGGCGACTTCGAACCCTCCCCCCACTCGTTCGGGGGCTGTATCCATGGATTCCCCCCGCCACCCTACCATTCCGCCCAAGCCCATGTCCCCGCACACCCTGCACCCGGCTGACCGGCTACTTGCCTCGGCCAAAACCTCGCCGCCCCAGTCCTTTAGCCGGAGCCTGGAGTTCCAGCGCCGCTACAAGGCGAATGGCAATGCAAACCCCCCTGCGGGCGGGTCTACCCCCTTCGAACCAACCATTCCTCAGCGCACCCATTCGGTGGATAGCAAGCCGGATGGAAGCACTGGGACCAGGAGTCACCCCACGACTCCGAATCTAACCCACCATACCCCCAGTCACGAATTTGCGGTCCCGGCCTTGCCCGATTCCTCGGATAACCCCCGGAATCCGTTCCGCCCCACTCCTTCGCGGGTTACACCGGCTGGCGGCCTTTCTCCAATCGTCAAGTCCACCTCTTTTTCCCTGGATGAGCCTCCCCAGGATATCTCCGATACCTCGTCCATGGCTGACCTGGACCCAACCCGGTCTCACCGCGATCTTATCGAATCGCTCTCGGAGATGGATGGCGGGCTCTCATTATTAATGGACCGGACCCGCCAAACCCTAAACTCGACCAAGGACGTTATGTCGTTCCTGCGCCGGCGGGCTCTTATCGAGGAGGCCTACTGCCAGAACATGCTGCGCCTGGCTCAAGATATGGGCAAGTCCCTCCACAAGGAGGAGGTCCGCGAAGGCACCTTCCGATCGGCTTGGTGCGAGATAATAAATCTCCACGAGGCCGTGGCCTTGAACCATATCCGGTTCTCCAACCACTTGAACGAAATCGCCGATGAGCTGAACGCCCAATTCCGCGACAAGGACCGGGTACGGCGCCAGCTCAAGGAAACGGCAAGTAAACAGAAGAAAACACTGACTGAGGCCGAAAAGAGTCTCGATAAGTTCAAGGAAAAGTACGAACACTGCAGCGAGGACCTCGAAAAGGTCATCCTAAAAAAGAAGTCCGCCAATGACAGTGGCGCCCGTAAGAACCGGTCAAAGTCGGTTAGCAATACCGTCGCCATGATACTGGGGCGGGACAGCTCGGTTGCCGATTTGGAGAAGGCCGAAAAGGAAGCTCGTAATAAAGTGGAACACTCGAATGACGCCTATAAATCGCAACTGTCAGCAACCAATTCGGCCCGGACCGACTACTTTACGGTCTTACTGCCGTCAATGCTCACCGCCCTGAAGAGTATCACTGAAGAAGGCGACCTTAGCCTATCTCTGCATCTGGCCAAATATTCCCGTGCCTTTGAGAATAATATTTTTGCAGACGCCAGTATCGTCAAGCCGCTTGAAAGCCAGGCCGGGTCGCGGGGATTGATGCCCATTGTCGAGTCGATCGATAACGAGGGAGACATGAACGAGTATTTTGCGCGGATGGCTCGCCAGAAGGACCTCGCTGGTTCCAAATCGACCGACCAGCTTACCCTGGCCGCCTCGTCCTTGGTGGGCTCATCAGCGGGCCTTCTTTCGCCAAGCACCCAGGCCCACCTCAACTCCAACCTCCACGCTATGCACCTGGCCAGTCCCCGCTCGGCCTCTAGTGTTAACAATCCGGCGTCGTCGTATTTATCCCCCCAATCCAAACCCCCATTATTGACCTTGGAACGGCAGGTCGGTCGCGATAATGCACCCGTGCCCCGAATTGTTCTAACCTGCACTAACTTCATCGAAAAGTACGGCGTGGAGAGTGAGGGCATATACCGACTCTCGGGCCAGAATTCCATTGTCAAGCAGCTCAAGGAGGAGCTCGACACTACCGGTAAAGTGGCGGAGTTTGACCACCTGGATCAGACCTTCGACGTCAACAATATCTCCAGCTTCCTTAAACTCTACTTCAGAGAGTTGCCTGATGGACTGATCCCGGTGCGGCTTTACGATACTTTTGTCAAGATTGTTGAGAATCGAGACCGGGATGCACGGAAGAAGTCGCTTCGGCAGGCTCTGGCGACTCTTCCCAAGCCCAACTACGACACCCTCCGTCACCTCATTCTGCATCTATTCCGGATCCAGGAACACAAAGCCAAAAATATGATGAACACGAGTAACTTGTCCATCGTGTTCGGGCCCACCCTGGTCCGCGCCCCGGACCACATTAATCCGATCTCCAGTATGCAGATGCAGTGTAAAATAGTTGAACAGATTCTCGAGTCGTGTCAAGAGTTATTTTCCCCGTCTACCAGTTCCGATCTTTGATTGCTACATGTTGGCCTCGCCCCCCTTTCTTGTCCCCCTATAAACTGCCATCGGTTCTCTTATATTTTTCTTGTCGCATAATTTATATTTCGCGAACTAGGTGTCACTATGCGATTCCGCATTGAACCCATTCATTTAATAGTATTTTTGCTCGATCGTACATACGTTCCCCTTCCTTTGTGGCTTGAGTACCCCCAGCCTTCTCTTTTCACGGTTTGATCCTCTTCTTCATATTCGACTAACACAAGCAGTGTACCTTACTTTTTATGACCTCTCCTCCAGCCACCGCCCCCACTGAGATTATTTTAGATACTAGGAATTTGCCCATTTATATATTTATATAGATATATTTAATTAGGTTTGTCGTCCATTAACTTTTACCCCTGCTGTATTTGTGGACGAATTCGAATCCGTCTCTGGGCATGATGCAGCCTCTTTTTTCTTTCTGTAACCTCCCCCGAATTTATTTTGTCATTTTTAAACTATACCCTTTGACGTATCTCCGATTGCTCTCACAACACTTTATTCATTTTATTACCAGGCACCATATTTCATTTACTTGTTGGCGCAAATCATAAACTTAATCAAAGAACCAGACGATTGTCGAAGACAGATATGCTATCCAAGTGATACTCCAGTGACGGTCCCAAATCCCATTTATACCGTGGTTTGGAGCAAGAGCCAATTAATTTACAGTAGGGTGGAGTCCACGAGAAAAGGGTGTACCAGGGCCTCTTCAGGAGTCATGCGTTTCTCCGGATTCAAGGCCAAGCACTTTTCCAGGAAATCATGGAAGGCATTGAACAGTTTAGGGGAGGGATTGCCCCCGACCCCTTGGTCTAACCGGGACCGCAGGTCATTTAAGGGTTTAGCGGGCACGACCACTGGCCGGATAATTTCCAGTCGGGTGAGTCTCTCGGTCTCCTGTTGCAAAAAGGTGGGATGGGATGCGGCCGTCATATCGAAATGCTGGGCAGCGAGCTGGGCCCGCTTGAGTATCCGGCTGGGGAACCGACCTTTGAGTTCCATCATGCATTTGAGCATGTCGTTATTGTTACGGCCGGGGAATAGCATTTGGCCGGTGAAGAGTTCGAACAGGGAACAACCGACGGACCAAACGTCGATGGCGTAGTCGAAGGGTAAACCGAGGATAATTTCGGGTGCCCGGTAGAACCGGCTGACCAAGTAGGGGGTGAGCTGGGCGCTGCCCTCGGCCCCACGGCCTACGGACACGTCGGCCGCCGACCCTAAATCGGCGAGTTTGAGCTGGCTTTTGCTTTCATTAACCAGAATATTGTCGGGTTTGATGTCGGCGTGGACAAGACGGCACTGTTTGAGGAGGGCGAGGGCGGTGAACAGTTGGCGGGTGTAGGTGCGGACGGCCTTGAGGTTGATTCCCACTCCCCGCCCGTATTTCTTCAGAACATCCCGCAGGTTCATGCTGACCGGGTGGTGGATCGGGGGGGGGGGGTCGGTCCAGGGAAGGGGGTGAATAAGCCAAACATAAATTTTTTAAAAATATTATTAGTATTAGAGGAGGGTATGGGGTGGATCATTTTTCGTAAGGAGAGACCTTCATTTCGGCCGTAATATCTGGGCAGTGGGAATACGTAAAACTATGGTGCAAGATGTACAATCATACTCACCTTAACGATTCAAAGACCAAACATAAATGGTTGCGATATTCAAAGTGGTGAAGGAGACGGACGCAGTATTTCTGGTCTTCGGGGTCGGCGTTCTGCAATTTCTTGAGGATCCCGGCCTCCTTCTGGCCTGCCCGGTACATGACCTCATTGTTTCGCAGGACCTTGATGGCCACGTCCAGATCATTATTTCGGGTATCCTGGGCTTTAAACACCGTACTGAACACACCCTTGCCCAGGATATTATAGACCCTATAGTGACCGTCGAACAACTCACCCAATACCACCCGGTAGTACCCGTCGGGGTCGTCCCAATTATCTTGGAGATTGGGGTTTACTTCGGGGGCGGCCGAAGTCAATGGTCGGGCCACCGCGGGGCTATGGCCCATGGAACTGGCGCGGGACATGGTTTGGGATTGGGCGGACTTAGGGACGGGGGCGGCGAAAATGTCCTCGTCGTCGAATTCGTACTCGTCCACGGTGTGGTTGGTTCCGGTGGCGAGTGACAGTGCGAAGGGGGGTTGGTCCGATACCGACGACGGGGGCTCGGTTTTGGAAAATGGGCCAGCAGGAGTGGGCTTAGGATGCTGGGAGGGTTGGGTGACCGCTGCCGGTTGGGTGAGCGGCTGGGCCGTAGGGGACGGGACAGTAGTGGGCGTGGCAGGTGGGACAGGGGGCCGGCCGTTCAAGGCAGAAGGCTCTCTTCCGGGGGTTACATTGTGATGCCGCTCGAGCAGGGCCCGGCGTTGGCGACGGCGCTCCTGAATAAGAGCTTCTTCCCGCTTCTCCTGGTCCTCCAAGTCCCAATTAAAGGGGTCGGAGGTGGAAGGGGTGGGTTCGTCCTTTGTACCATTCACTTCCTGGCCAGGCTTGGCCGTAGACTTTACGGATGTGGTATCATTCACAGTGTATGGGTGGCGTGATGGTGGTTGGGCCGATGGTCTGTGCCGCTCGGCCGTGCGACTTCCCCGATCATTGTGAGTGCTAGGGGATCGGCGACGGGAATGGTTGTGGTTACGACCACGACTATCGGAGCGTCGGTGGGGGCTCGGCGAGCGAGAACGCTTATAGCTTCGGGATATACGGTCGGGCTGCCGATGGGAGCTAGGCGAACGCGAGCGCTTGGAGCTACGGGTGCGGCTATCAGAGCGGCGGTGGTGGTGGTGGGAGGTCGGGGAGCGGGAACGACGGCGGTCGTCACGGGAAGTATAGTGCGAGCGGTGGTGGCGTTGAGAGCTGGAGTAGTGGTCGTGGCGGTCCGACATTGTGGATTTAGTTAGTGATAGGCAGATAGGATACCAGTTAGACAGACGGTAAATAGGGATAGTAATTATGGGTGTTTTTTTTATGTGTGTGTGAGGAGGTATTGTCGGTTGCTGGTTTTATGTTTTCTCCCTCGTGACGAGAGATATGAACTCAGTAAGTAACGCGCGGTATGAGAGGGTTCGCGACAGTACTAACTATAAGAGGTCCACACAGCCAATATGAAAGCGGGTCAAAGGAGAAGGAGGCCGTCGGTAGAGTGAGGGAGGCTTACTATACTTTTGTATTTCAGAAGTATGTAATGAGAAGGATGGAAAGGTGGCCCCCGAGTCGAGAACAACGGTGCCGGGGGAATAGTCGCGGAAAGGCACCGTACAGCTAGCTCCAACGGGTTGGCGAGTAAACTCGATTGTGTGGGACAACTGGACTATGAAGGTATGGGGTCAATAGTGGCAAGGTCGAACCTGCGGGAGGCAATAACGAATGCTACTAACAAAGAAATAGTTAAGAGAACAGAGCATGAGCCTGGTGTATTCTGATGAAGGAGAGAGGTGCAAAGATAATATGTGGCCAACGCGTTTTCTTTATTTTCCTGCAGTCTGACCCTTATTCTACTAGGCTAGTGGCCTTAACCTACACTACTTAATAAAGGGCTTGTGAAAGGCAGGAACAATGTATCACGTGATGAGGAAAGTCGTATTCAGGCCATATTACCACACCACATCATAGAGGCTGTGAGTGAGCTGGACTAAGATAATTCCCATGGGGGCATATTGGCTTGATGGTGCCTTACAACCCAATGACACCGTTTAGCTTGGCCGGAAGCCAGAGGGTGGACTCATAACGCAGTGGTATAGTACTGGACTGCCCAGTTATTCTTCCAGCCCTTCTATTGCATTCGCTCTTCCGTAGTTTCGGTGTCCTCCTTTCTCCACTGGGAACCTTTCCATTCCCGACAACTGCCTCGAGGGGTTTTACTTGGAACCTCTCCGTGTTGGCCAACCGCATTCGCCGTGCAACAAACTCCGCCCTCTTTGACCTTAATGGCCACCACAGGGCCTGAACGAGCCTCGGGCTCAGCCGTGGCAATGTAAGTGCGCGAACCTCTTGCGACCGTATAGTTGAGCGAAGTTAAAATTTCTTATTCGACTAGACTGCCCTCGTCTGAGCCGTTAACCAACTTCAACCTGTATTACAGCTTCCCTTTAGAGCCGCCCCAAGAGTCAAAACCTATACTTCCCCTGCTATATCGACGACCAACGGCCTGGTTATTCACCCTATTATCAACTTTGTTGGTTGCATATTATAATCCCTAGACACCCATTGGCGCTGATCAATATCAATGATCATTATACCCGGGTCGCGGTTCAGTCTGGTGACAAAGACAGTCGAGGTAGGTTTTACAAATACCGAATACAACCACATCTACCGATCTAATACTCCACCACTCATCGCTGACCAAACAACCTGGCCACTATCGGCTAATGCCTTATATCAAAGTGGGGCTACCCCCAACCCATATGACTTTGTACATTCCCATTATTCGGATCCAACTGAGTAGTATTCGGCGCCCTTCTCGGCACTCTTTCCGACCGCGAGACCCAGATTTTCAGTACCTACGAGTGGAAGACCCTGCCGGGTTCTAGCACCAACCAACCGGAATTCGACTCCGCATTCATGACGGAAAAGGGGAGTATGATGAAAGAGGTGTTTCCCCAATATGAGATGATCGGCTGGTACTGCACTGGGGTTCAGACCGGCGATGTCGAGCGCCGTCTCCACGCCCGACTGAGCCAGGGCCCGGAGTGCCCGTATCTGCTGATGGTCGATCCCCGTCCCATGGCGACCGGTCAGGAACAACAGCTGCCCATTCAAGTGCTTGAGGTAGTCCCCACCCCGGAATCCACGGCCACGACGGACGTTGCAGCGGCGGTCAAATGGGTGCCGGCAGCCTTTAATATTGTGACGGACGAGGAAGAGCGGATTGTGACCAAGCAGTTGGTTAACGATGCCAGCGGGGGGGACCTAGGGGGGGAGGTGCAACCCTTGTCAACTTCCCTCTTTCTCCAGTCGCATCTCAGTGCTGTACAAATGTTACAGTCCCGTTTAGCAATTATCCAAACCTACCTCGTGGACATTCGAGCCGGTAAGTTTTCGAAACGCCCATACAGTACCGGGGGGGGGGGGTTATATAGTTATTTAGAAAATAACATATCACCACCGATGCGAGTACTAATTTTTGGTTTGATGCCATTACACTTTCCTCCGTTCTTTATCGCCGAATATATTACCACCCGCCGATTCGCCCCGCACAGGCAAGCGCTCCCCCGACCACGTCTTACTATGGCGTATCAAAAGCCTATGCCATTCGTTACCTTCGAGTGATTCCCCAGCCTCCCCTACCGAATCAATCGCCCTGGCCGGACACGAACAAGCCCTCCAAATGGTATGGTTGAGCACTCTTGCCAAATCCCTCTCGACTTTACGGTCTATAGCGGCGCAGACCGAGGCCATCGATAGTAAAAACATTCGATTCCAAAAACGGTCCAACATATTTAACCACGGTTTTTAATATCGAATAAGGCTGGTGTGAACCATCTACTGTATTCGAACCTAAATAATCCTCCATTTTACAACAGTCGCCCAATTCCCTTTTATTCTAGTACTGTTAAGCAATGCAGCAGCCCTATACATTTATATATCCTTTTACTTATTTTTTTGAATACCTAAGCACTATGGGCAATTTATTTAGAAACATAAAGTGAGCGTAATTATCTTACAATTTCCTATATCCGATATCTAAAGTAAGCATCGGCTGGGGACACACTCGTCAGTGGGTGGGTCACCAGGACTTCGGTCAAGAAAAGAAATATATATTTTCCAAATGGTGAATGAAACAAGGAGTACTAAACTGAAAATAAAAATAAAAAAACACAACAACTGAAAAATATGGTCAAGTAAACACCCATAGTACAATGTGATTTGGCCGTAACTATGGGACACGGTTTTTGAAGATAGTATATCGCTCAATGTTGTCAATCGTAATCTTCGACAGGCGCTCCTTCTTTATCCGATCTTCGTCGGAATGGCTCACGTCTTTTTGCAGTTGGGACCATTCCCGCCGAGCCTCGGCCCGGGAGATGGAGGTGCGGGTCCTCTCCTCCTCTTCCCGCTGCCGATTCTGGAGGCCTTCGTACCGGTTCCAGGCATACTGAACCAGGTTAATGCCGAGGAGTAGCTTAATAAACACCAAACAGGCGTAGGCCATCATGGCCAAGAGCACCCAGCCCCCGTATTCCACGACGGCTAAAAGGGGGGAGAATAGGTAGCTGTGGTGGTGCAAATCCAGACCAACCCATTCATAAAAGAGGGGTGACGCTAACCCCCCGTCCAGTGGAGGGGTTACGTGGTCGAGTTCGTCCCCTAGACCATTATTGTTACTAGGGTCTGACTGGAACACCATCCGGAGAATATGGATGGAGTTGTGGATTACAATGCAGGCTAGGGGAAGGGTGGCCAGGCCCATTCGGTTACCGACAGCCAAGGAGCGCTCGATCCGTATCCGGTGTTGATTAGCCGGGGGGCGAGACGAAGGTTCGGCTGCTGATGACCGCGTCGGGCTGGGGTTATTCTGGTCGATACCGACTAAGTCGCGGCAGAGAATATCGGTGTAGCGACCGTAGACCTCGGGCCGCACCTGGTTGAATTTGGTGATAAAGGCGTGTTTGGTCCAATCGGCCAACATTTCGGAGCAGTAGACCAGCAGGGCCGGGGTTAAGACTCGGGTAAGAATGGCCCATGCTTGTCGGAAATCAAATAGGTTCCGCATGAATAGAGCGATGGCTTGACTGGCCCGGTGGGGGTTGGACGGCACCCCAGTGCTAAACGGACCGAGTGGGATAGGCAGGCAGTCGAGCAGGAGGACCAGGCAGTCGAACCACCAGTCGAACACCATGTACCGCAGCCAGGTCCATAGGCCCACCACCAGGGTTTGCCACTCCCAGGACCAAGGAAGGGGTACGGGCGAAAAGGAAAAGGGGAGCGCAATTTGGGAGAAACCGGTATCGGCCTGGATGGTTCCTGATGACAATTCAATCCAATTTTTCAGAGTAATGATGGTGAGCATAATACCAATCTGGAACCGCTCGACGATATCGGAACAGCAAATTTGGAACAGGTTTTCCTTTTCGTACCGCTTAAAAACATTGGATTTGATTTCGGCGAACTGGTTACTTAGTAGGAGCGTAAGCAGGGAATAGTCGTAGGAGTTAATGGTGACATTGAGGGTAACCAGGTAGTAGAAGAGGACCATGGCGTGAATAAACATATAGATTATGGCGATGACGGTGTGCTGCACAATTTGACCGAACCGTCGCCACTGCTGATCGGGCTGTTGTTCCCATGCCTGGGGATAAAACGAAATCTCGGATAACAGAGTATCCAAAATGTCCCGGCCGAATGCAGAGCACAGCCGATCGAAGACTTCGAGCATGTTGAAAATGACGTAGACCTTAATGGTGGACTGGCCCCGGACCATATGGTAGAGCTGGGCCGAGTCGAATGACTGTAGCATGAGGCAGCATACCAGGATAAGGAATCCCTTCATGAGGTCACACCGCTGACTGGGGAATAGCCAGGCGCGGCGTTGGCGAACAATGTGGTCGGAAGGCAGAAAGGGGCGCCGGGCAATGGTCCATAGAGTGAGGGTAATCCGGGCGGGCAATATAGTGAATAGGTAGAGGAAGGCGTCCAGGGCAACGAAGACCCCGAATATCATCAATTTTTCCACCTGGCGTGGAATTTGCAGAAAATTACTGACCCGCTCGTGCTGTACGTCCATGAGACTATCGTACTCTTTGAGGTCCAGCTCGGCTTGAATGTGGTCCCATAGGGAGAACCAGCCCGAGTCACTGGGGGCTGAGGAGGTCGCTTTACTGCTGCTTTTACTACTACTCTCGCTACTGCTACTACCCTCGCCACTACTGCTGTTGTTATTATTGTTGTCGTCGTTATTGTTGCTGTCCGAAATAGTGCCCGATGGGAGAGGAGGGGCCGGGTCATCCCCCCTTGGCGGCGAAACAGGTTCGGGACATGGGCCATCCTCCCTTGGCGACGAAACGGGGTCGGGACATGGGCCATCCTCCCTTGGCGGCGAAACGGGGTCGGGACATGGGCCATCGCCTGCGGTAGAGCCAGCGGATGGGGAAGCCGGGGGCGAAGCGGGCGGGGTGGGCGTTTTCTCCTCCATCGGCATATGCGGGGAGGGGGTGGCGAAACGTTCGGACCAGACTTAGATGGGCAGCGGTCAAACCAAAGGAAAACTATTAGCCGGGAGAATGAGGTGGGGCCATGAAGGTCTCGGCGTTAATAAAAAAAAACGCGAACCTTATAGTATTAGTATATAGTTAAAGAGATGCAGAGGGAGGAATGAAGCTCATCTACGTAGGTTCCGCCTGTTCACTTCCTTGCCCATCCACTCCATTCAAGCCTTCGTAATACCGCATAGTAGAAACTGTTACATATATGCACATATACAATTAGGCTGAACTCCCCACTCCTCCACCTCTTCCTCAGCCCACTTTTGCTGTAGTATAATGGGAAAGTTGGCATTAAGTAAGTGAAGAGCAAAGCCAAGAGAAGTCAATGTGCGCCCTTCCCCCAGATGGAGTTGGTAGAGCTTCACGTGATTGGCCCTATTGGCCTTCCGAGTCCTGTGGCCCACCATTCTTTGGCTTGGGTTTATATATCGGGCTACGGATATTTGTGGTGGTGATTAGGCAACTCTTTCAAAATATACGCCCAGGTTAATGGTGCTCAGCCGGGTTCACTTATAGTCGAATTAAGCCTTGGAATAAATTCAATGCCTCTAGCACCATACCCAAAATACTAAAGGGTAGTGTTAGACTAGCCTTCAGAGAGGACTCTAGTGCGGGGATAATTGATGAATGGGAGTGATATTCATCACCTTCATCTTCTAGCTGTAGGTGCACCAGTCGGCACCTGGAAGAACCTCCGCTAGTCAGTGGCTAGCTGCCCAAGAGGGTTATTGACCTCACTTTGAACCGCCCCGCAGCGGAAGACCCACGCTCACTTCTCCTTCCTGCATCTAATCCTGATTTTCTTGAGTCTTTTCATTCGGAATTTCACTAACAGACGGTGTATCCTTTTTTCCATTGTGCGGCTGCGATTCCCTTCAAGTCCCTCATCCCCCTCCCACTTTTCCTTTATACCTAATCCATACATCTCACTCTCTAACCATGTCGTCGGCTATGGATGTTGACGAGACCCCCCGTCCGGAGGGCTCCACCGCCCCCAGTAGTAGCTCCAAGCCAGCCTCCGGTGGCCCCAAGCGTTTCGAGGTCAAGGAATGGAATGCCGTTGCCTTGTGGGCCTGGGACATTGTGGTTGACAATTGTGCCATTTGTCGTAACCATATCATGGATCTCTGCATCGAATGCCAGGCTAACCAGTCATCCGCCACCAGCGAGGAATGCAACGTGGCCTGGGGTATCTGTAACCACGCCTTTCATTTCCACTGCATCTCCCGGTGGCTCAAAACCCGCCAGGTGTGTCCCCTCGATAACCGTGAATGGGAATTCCAAAAGTAAGTGTACCGCCCATAACCTGCTGCGCTGCCCAAAGCTGAACGTTTTGCGGGATCGGGTGCCGGGGTATTTATCCCGGGCTAATCTTTACCACACCTTTGTTTTACACTCTCCCATTAGACTAGTTGCCGATTGAAGTTGTGCTTAACCTTTTACACCTGTGCGATAAGGGACCATTGTCACCCATACAACTAACCGTCTACCGTGTGGATATATTCTACATTATACCCCTTCCACTACGCTAATCTCCATTCTATCTAGATACGGCCGCTAAGATAGCCCCATTGTTATTGGTCCCGCCCCTCTCCACCGCGCACCCCTTCTGTATCCACTTATTTCTTCTTACCCGAATCATCGACAAACTCACCCTAGTCACCACCGCCTACTGCTAAGGTACCCCTGCTACCAATAATTGGGCCGGAATCCACCCCGGCTCACCAGCGCACCCATGTACCAAATAAACCGTGTATTTCAATTCTAGTAAAAGCGATTACCAGTTTTCCCACCAAATCCCATCTTCTTTGACGATTCATTAAAATAGTAAACCAGGCGAGGTCTCGAAATATTCAGTCTAATTTGTGAGAATGCTTGTCAATGCACTGGTTAGTGAGGATGCAAAGGAGGACCCACGAGCCTGAGTGCATCAATCAAAATGTTGATGCCGACAATACCTGGGAGAAAACCCAGTGTCATACTCGATGGATGTTATGCCGGGGTTCGATTAGCGGCCGCTGATGTCTTGGATCATATGTCAGGCCGTTTACCACGCGCCTTCTTGGACTTGGGTGGCTGCTTCGACTTGGCCCGTGCGGGCTTGTTTGCCGGGCGGAGGGGTCGACGTGCGGAGCGATCATCGCCCGACCCATCACTGGAAGCGTAGCCACGAATCGAGCAAGGGGAGTGGTTACACATGTGGATAATAAACACAATCAGTTAGATACCCTGGGGCTACGGTATGTACATCCGCCATTCAGGCTCAGCCTGCTAATGCGGGGGTGGACAGTAAAAAATCCCAGTTCCACCATTAAAGAGTTCGACGGTTCCTAGCCTACCTCTGGTAATCAAAAATACGAACTGTGGGTTTGTTGTAATGGTCACTTAGAGGCTCCTCGGTTATAGGAAGACCAAAAATACCAAGTTGGGTCATATGAATTTCCTCTTCAGCTATATCCTGACTGAGACGGGGTAGCCCATTAAGGCCGATCGGGTTAACGATCTGGTGGTATTCCTGGTAGTCTTCCGGGTGTTTCCGCTTGTATCGGGCCTTCCGGATAAAGGCGTAGGCGAATGCGAAAAGGATAATACAGGTGACAATAAGACTGCCCAGGCTAGAGATGTATGGACACCAGAGGGTTGGAGCGAATAGGTGGGTGTGGTTAGTCTAGGTGGTATTTGTTGGAGAGCATGGAGGAGAGGGGAATAAAGCAGGCAGTGCATCGCTGTGATACAAATTTGAAATACTTACACAAAGCGAGTGCCTCGGGCCAACGAGGGAGTAACAGGACCACTCACGTCAAGAACCTATAGGCCCGATATTTAAGGTGGATCGTACAAACCAGAGGTGGTATTAGCCATTATATCCTTGAGAGCCCTCCTTGAATAGGAGAGTCGTGAATATGACTCCTCTTCAGCAATGCAATAGCTATGCCCAATTCAATAACCGTCCCTCCATTAAACGCGATGAAGGGCTTAACAAAAATTAGAAAATCCGCAAAAATACCGACGGAGGCCAATCCACCCACGTCTCAATCAATGTGACTGCTACTGCGGTAACCCCCGACAAAAAAAGAAGGGATGGGGGAGAAGTCGGCTTACCTCGGGTAAAACTATGGAATTGTAGGAAAGCGTTGATACATCCGTTCCGGTGAGCCGCACAAGGAGGTCGAACATGGGTAGGGGCTTATCTACACCTGCCATGTGGCTAGCATCGAAAAGCCGAGCGTATATGAGATTTCGTTCGGATTGGTACAGACCAACGTCGGCACTATCAATCTGCCAAGTCTGGAGGCCCCCTTGCATGAACCCCTGCTGGCCGCCCCAGGTCAATTGGGAAATCATCTTTTCGGCCCCCATATAGTTACACAGCAGATCCTTGTCACCGTGGACTAGAAGAACGGGCAACCGGGTTAGCAGATTCGGTAGGATTTCGATGCTGGGCCGATCGGGGCTATTTTCCAGGCGGGTCCCCACGGCGTTATTACACTCGGACCAATCGGACCAAGTCCGACCATCGACGTGGAGGGCTTTCCACACTGCCGGGAGGCGGAAATAGGCGGTGAAGGTGTGGATTTGGGGCGGCCAATTCATGCCGCACTCCGGGTACGTGTCAACTTTCCGGTAGTCGAAATTATTATAGCATTTGCCTGGTTCAGGGGCCGCCAGTTTGATGAATTCGTTGATGTAGGCCTCGCACTGGTGACTGATTATCCGCGGGGGGCTGTGTGAGTAGTCACTGACGCAAGTGTCGAGGTGGGACTGGATAGCGGCCTCCGCGGCGGGTGGGTGAAGGTTCTGGGCCCGGGCCATATCCAGGACGGCCCGGTACTGCGGCAGGGGGTCTAGCCAGCCATTACCGATCATAAGACCTTTAAGGGCAAACGTATGACCATCCACCTTGGCGTCGGACCGCCGGAGCATATCCTGGGCGATGTAGGGGATGTACACGCCGGCCTGACTTTCGCCCGCCAAGTAGATATCAAAAGGATCGAGTTCGGGGAATAACGCGTAGAACCCCGTCAGGAATCGGAAGACCCGGTAGGTCAGGTCGGCATAATGGGTGCTGTACTCCTCTTCGGGCGCATACGAGAAGCCCGTACCCAGGGGCTGGTCCACGTAGAGCATAACCGCCTGCTGGGTGAAACTCCAATCACGGGGGACGATTTGAATATTGTCAGGGGTACCGGTAAACTGGTAAGGGCCATTCTCTAGGAACACCCCGTCCAAGCTGGTACACCCAGGTCCCCCGTTAAACCAAACGACGAGTTTCTTGTGCGGATTATGAGGGGCCCGGATATCCGGGATCAGGGTGGTGTTGTACATTAGCCAGAAAAATATGCCGCCTTCACCACTTTCGGTGACGGGGATAACCCCCGCATACTGGGCTAAATCGGTGGCATTGAACGCGGTATGGGGCAGTTTTGTGACGAGGTACTTTTGGGCTTCGGCATTGTGAAAGACATTGGACATTCTCCTAGTCTTGAGTAAGGTCGACGACCGCAGGAACGAGGGAGGTATGGAAGCGGTGGCGCGGGCTAGCTACAATGGCCTGGCGGTGGGCGGGAAACTGAGGAGATAACAAAATAAAAAAAGACGGTGTTGGGTGGTGGGCAGTGAAATAGGAGTGCATTTACGTGCTGGACAGAAAGGACTGGAGCTTGCTATGAGTACTAAAGCGGAAGGAATTACGAAGATGCCGATAGTGGGCACTGTAACTAGGAAAATACGGGCACTGACTATACAATGGGGAAAGAAGGGAGGAAAACGTAGAAGTAAAGAATGCGGATGAGCGGAAGGATAGGTTGGAGCTGGGAGGGTTTGGCCTATGGCGGCGAGGTTAACTGGTCCAACCCAGCAGCGGACTTCCCTTCTCCCCGCGAGCCCGTTGGTTGGAAGGAAGAGGGAATCTGCCGAGAAAACACTGTGCTTCACAAAGCTGGGCGAGAGGGTACCCGACCCAAATAACCATGCCTTTAGCGATATGGTCGTGGTCGATCATACAGTGAATTGGGGGGGCTACGTATAGTGGTGAGCACCGCTAGTTGGGGGATGCAGGTTTTAATATTAGCCGTAAGGGTACCCTAAAGCCAGACCCTCAAAGCGATATTTAGGTATGCCAAGTAGACACCTCTGAGCTATATTGAAAATCCGCAAGAACTATTCCCCTATTCCTTTAATTAAAATGCCGACTATTTCCTTATTTAAAGGTCTGCTTTTAAATAGGCCAATGGGGCTAGTATTAGGCTAATGGTGTTGTTATTTGGCACTGTAAGCCCGCACATTGATGTACCTCATCCATTAAAAACCTACGGCGTAAAACACAAACTGCAATTTACTCACCTATGCATATAATTACAGTCTGATATTATCTTATAAATAGTTTGATGAAATTTAATTAGAACACACGCTACCTTTAAACGGACAGGTGTGACTTAATCCGAGGAATCCAGACGGAGTTCAAATAGTGTGATATGTCTCTATTTCCCTGTTGCCATGTCCAATGGATAAAATACTGTCAAATTATGACTTTGACGAACTAGATACTGTTGTACCTTCTTTCGATATCAAATGCAACCCCTACAGTTTGAATTGGTTGGCGAAGGAATAGTCGGCCTGGCCATGTCCCGGTGGAAAATCAACCTTGGCTATTGCCAATACTCGGGTGGGGTCGTGAAGCATCGCAAGGGGTACCGCTTGATGCAAGTCTCCCTGGTTGGTCAGCCATTGCCTCTGCATGTCTATGAAATCGAGAGGCTCGTACCGGTCCAGTGGTTTGTTCTTTAGCTCGGGCCATATGGATCGAAAGTAGGCCAGTGGGGTGTGCAGCTGGTTTAGAGTGAGTGTTCGCAAATAGTTCACCCGAGTGGTCTTGAACACCATGTCCGGGTCCGGTTGAGTCTCGGTATCCAATATAGCCATGGTGGCCATAATCGAATCAATGAAGTCCTTTTGGTCCCCCTTAATAGCCGCGAGGGTCATGACCAAGTAGGCCAGGTTATGGAGCGTTTTACACTGGTACATGTAGGCAATCGGATTGATATTGAGACTCGTTTTTACCACCCCGATGGCTTCTTGGAAATAGAGACTGATTTGCTCGACTTGGTCGGTACGATGCAGGTGCCATAGGCTGCTTGTTAGGAGGGTTGTAATAGCTCCCGCCATGCTTTTTTCTAAGTCAAAGTGGGCCTTGATCGGATCGAAGTCGAGGTAGTGGCTGGGGTCGGTAGGTAAAACCGACGATTGGGTTGTTAATTTCATCGAATGCCCCAAAATCACCAGCAGGTCCTTGAGGATCGAGCCGGTACACTTAGAGACAAAAGGAAACTCGGCCCGCAGATCGCCGTGACCAAGCTGGCCCAGGGATATGTAGACCCTCTGGTGGTCTTTCAGAACCGGATTGGCTCCAAGAAATCGATCAAAGGCGGTGGCCTGGTTCCAATAACCCCGTGTTTGTGAACCGCCGCCGTGCTGACAGTCGGCTGTCGCACAGTGCGCATACGCCCAGCCAAGACCGGTGCCAATATCTATGAACCAGGAATCCCAGGTTTCCAGGGGAGCTACCGCAAACCAAATAGGAGCAAAACTCTCCCAGTAGACCTGGTTCGTAAAGATGTACCGGCTCAGGGACATGGCGTCATCCCAGTGAGTAAACACCTAAACAAATCGACCGAATATAGAGTGGGCTATGATGTATATTAGTAGCCCATTCGTATCAATAATGGTCCAAGAAAAAATTCTTGATATAGCTGGTGGATTCAAGTATGATTACATGGGGTAGGGTCTAGCAGTCCTTCTACTGTGTGTTTGGTTACGTTGGCGGGCCTACCTTATCTATCAAGACTGAATCTACAATGACATGGCGCCCTTTACAGGCCTTGCGCAGCTCCAAAAGGTCTTTGAGGCTTAGAAAACATTGGATTTGTTGGCGAAGTTCTCCGGCTATTCGGTCAATGGTGATAGCAGGACGAGCAGGTAATTTTGAAATGGGCGGGAGGAGAATTGATGCCCCACGGACCACGGTAAGCTGGGTAGTAACCAGGGCGATGAACAAAATAGGCCATTTCATATTGAATGACAAACCACGCCAGATCAATCTCTGGCTAAGGGAGGCAGGTGGAATAATACGGAATGGGACCTAACGATAGTCAGAGTATATCTGGCGCTGCGGGGGACTAAGGCTGGGGGGGCTGGATAGATGATCCAGTATATTGACTTCATAGCTTCAGTATTTATAGCCTAGGGAAAGGGCTGACTGCAGCCCGGCGCTCGTACTTTATCCTGGATTTGGATTATGGAATCCATAATATAGCATGGACTACTTGTGCTGTCTTCCGAGGCGTGTTGGCTGTGTCGCACCAGTAACCACCGCGCACTTTATTTCCAGACCCTGTTACATGTCAAGGACCAAAATAGAAACCCCCAATTCATAGTCCTGTTTAACAGGTCAGCATTTCAGACTAAGCAAGATTCCCGTTTAGGCCATTTTCTATTAGCGTGCAACTGGAATTAGGGTTAGGTTGGGATTGTGGGGCTGCTGGCTATCATAAGGTGACAACCCCCATCCATCATGAACATCTGCTGAGTGGGTTGGACAAACCGTCGCCACCAAGGACCATCACACTCACTGCCTTTAGTACAACCACGATAATAGGGAGCCCATTTGGCTGCTTTAGCTAGAAAGATGTAAGACTCGAACACCATACTCCTTCTGGCCAAGCTGACGCCTAAGGATGACAGGAAAAGCGGGGCTTATTTACGTCTGGCAGTGGCACCACAGGTAAAATGCCACCAAGCCATATTATTATTAGCCATCCCATCCACGCTAAAGGGCTGCTAATACTCGGGGGGTTCATCTTCGTTATCCATAACCCCCCAACCTCCACCCCCGAACTACGACGTGTCCAATGCTGGTAGGCACACTTGGTATTTACTCCTGTGGGTTATTATTCATCTGCTTTCTCTGGCAAGACTGGCCGCTATCTAGGATTAGCATCCCCAGGAACACCACCCTTTAGTGTCAATTCTGGAGTATTACAGCTTCTTTCCACGGTTGATAGACTATAAGAACACAGCATTATACCCACAACATCGGGATAATTATTAGAGACCAGGAAATACTACATCGATTTGTCGGGTACCATATTTAGCCAAAGAACCGTTAACATTCGGAAAATTAATCCCAGATCATTCGGACGTGGGACATCGGCTTTTCGCTAAGGCGGAGGTCTCCAAGCCAGGGGAACAATTTTCCACCCAATTTCCCAAGAGAGATAGCACATTCCTTTTAGTCCTACGCATGTACACCAGCTTCATTCGTTACTTCTTGGACATCTTTTCACTTCCACTATATTACTTCCTCACTTCGGTTTCCCCTAACCGTGCATATACGACTTCATTCACCCAGCCCTGTACAGCACCTCCATTTGTCTTCCAGCCATAGCCTACCTAGTCCTCGTATTGTCTATTTTTACGGCCAAGCACACGCGTTTCTCTTTTCCTCTGTGTAGTTTTTAGGACTTTATACCAGCGCCATGGTCGCTTCAGTCGGTGATACCTCCTACATTCCCGAATTCAACGCTAAATGCGTACAACTTGTTCTGGACATCAACGCCGAACTCATTCAAGTATGCATTGAATTCCAGAATCGCGGCTGGTTCCAAGACCCCGATTTCGCCGTTTATCAGGCCCGATTACAATCCAATCTGGCTTACTTAGCCAACATCGCCGACCATTACCTGAAAACTTCCCAGCCCCTAGCTGCCCATCCAGACCTCCAGGCCGGGCCGGCTGGTACACAGTCCGGCCGCTCCGAAGCTACCACCGAGTCTTCCCCCGCGTACTCGCGGGGTGCCCCGGCCGGTAACCGTGGCTCAACCGCGTCGGCCATGGCCCAGACGCTTGGGTCCCTCGATCCCCAAGGGGAAGCTACCCAAATGCTCCAAGCACCCAATTTGGCGGACCTACCCACCCCCAAAACCCCCGCAGGGCGTAAACTGCAGGCCCTCCTAACCGACGCGGTCCACCATTTCCAAGCCAGAGAAAAACGGGCCCTGCCCGCCATGTTGGAACACAGTCGGACGGCCTTCGAGCAATTGCAACCGGCCCCGGCTCGGGTCGACCCGAATGAAGCGAACCTGCAATCGCCCACCAAATCGACGGCCCCTGGGGGTTCCACGGCCAAACCGGCCGCGACAACTGCCGAGGATTCCCGACTGACCTTGCCCCCCACCTGTCGCGTGATTGACCCACCGCTCGTGGAAAGCCCCGCGACTTCTTCCGGGGCTCCGGCCGCCGGCGAACCGGCCCCACTAGCTACAGCCACCCCCACTGAAACGGGAAATACTCCGCTCATTCTCAATTTCGGCAGCTCCTCCCAGGCCACTAGTACTGGCGGCCCCGCGTTCGATATCCAACAGTTCGTTCCCCTGCCGCCCTTCCAGACCCAAAATATCCAACCCCAACCCAGTCGGCCCAACTTTTTGGTGGAACAGGAATTGAAACGCCAACGAATACTGCAGATGCACCTGTCGGCCCAGGCGAATAAGCCCCCCGTGGCTTCACCCAAGGTGAGCCAACAGGGGGGTAGTAATGTGGGCACCCCCATCAGTCAAATGGGCTCCCCCGCGATCAACTCCGAACCCCAACAGCCCTCTTCGGCGACCGCATCTCCCTACCCCACCTCGACTTCAGTCTCGACCCCGGTATCGGTTAGTGCATCAGGCCCGGGTGTAATCGCCCCGCGCCCCCTTAGCCTTGGCCTTTCGTCTCCAACCGTTTCGGCGCCCATCCAATCCACAGCCCCTCCTCTAGGCAGCCACCATACCATGGTTATGTCCCAAGCCCAAGCACAAGCCCAGATTCAAGCCCAGGCCCTTGCTTCGGGCCAGCCCAACCTCATGAACTTTTCACAGGCCCAGCAATTATATTTCCACCAAATGCGTATGCAGCAACTGCAACAGGGTGGTATGCCCATGTCCAATGGTATGGGTATTTCCAGCGGGGGCAACGTGAATCCCGCGCTAGCCAGTATGGCTCTTATGGCGGCGAATGCCGGAGCCGGTGGAATGCAATCATCGGGTATTAATCCCCAAATGGCCATGGCGATGGGCATGGGTATGGGCATGAATCTCAACATGCTGAGCTCGGGTGCCAATTATAATTTAAATCCCCAGGCGGGGGTCAATCTCGGCCTGGGTATGGGCGGTACCTCGAATGCAGCAGTTAATCCCGCCCTCTCGATGCCCATGAACCTCAATAATATGGGCACCCAGATTAATCGCCACCCCGGTATGAGTGCCGGTCATCCGGCCGGAGCCAACTCCCATTCCCACAGCCATCCCATGGGGGGAGGCTATACCTCCCAACAAGGGGGTATAAACCCGAATTTCCCTATGGCGATGTTCGGAGGGGGCAACAGCCCAACGAGTCTACCGCTTAATATGAACCCGATGATGTCGATGAACATGATGAACGGCATGATGAATCCGGGGGCGTCCAACGTCAACAACATGAGCAATTTAAATAATCCGAACAGTGGCGGGTCCACCCCTGGATCGAAGGGCAATTAACCGATGATATCCCCCGCCCAGCCCTCGACGCACTAAGACTAACTGCAATCCACGTTATTTATGAGTTTTATTCGATTTTTAAGTTGCCCTTTCGTTAATTTATGGGAAACTAATGTATTCTACTGAACTGTCGGTTAATTTTGCCAAATAAATAGGCCTACTCCGCTATAACATCAACTTTCACGAACCTAGTAGTTGCCAACCGGTATTGTTGAACCTGCCAATCTTTAATTAAGGAGTAGAGGGTGGAAACCTCAATCAATAGCGAAAAAAGAAATGCACTGCTGTTGGTCTAGGGTGGACGCTATAAGGGATGATATTTATGGCACTCTGTACTCCAGTATGGGAGTATTTAAAACTAACCGAGACTCACCCCACTCGGGAAAATCGACTTCCAACCCATCAGCCCCTTTTGTAGTTCTTTTTTATTTCCAATTCTATAAGCCCTCATTTCAGTGCCAATAGCCATGGACACTCCTAAACGAAAATTTACATCCTTAGTCGCCGGCTATAGTAGTGACGAGGACGACCATTCGTCCAATGACGGTTCTGATTCCTCCCTGAATACACCATCCACTAAACCAGGAAGCGATTCCACCGTCCCGACAAAAAAACTCAAATCCTCCCTCAATTCAGTCAAGCCAACTGTCGCCCATCCTTATCCCCCGAGCCCATCGCATTCAACCGCCACTCCATCACGGCCGGATACGACGACTGAACCTAATTCTGCACCTCCGCTTCCACAGGTCCTGGACGATGACGAGGTAGAGTGGCTGGAGCGCCAAGAACGTGAGCTGGCCAGCCAACAGCAGCTATACCGAACTATCGAGCATCTCAAAGGCTTCCGCCAGGGACAGGCCCCCAAACCGTCCGATACTATGGCCGTAGATGTTCCGCCGGCCAGACCTAATCCAACCAGCAGTATGCTCAGCAACGAGCATGTATCCAAACCACCAAATGAAGGCAGCAGTGACGATTCCGACAGCGAAAGTTATATTGACGAGACGGTTGACTGGCGAACCCTTGATATAAGTTAAAGGTATTGGACCCGATGTCCAAAGCAATCGATAATAATAGACTTTTATTGATTCGATGGGCGGCTGCTGAAGTGAGTCGACCCACATCGCGAAATTTGTACAACATTAAAAACAGTGGAATAGTGCAGTGTAGCCAATGCACCAAAATAACAATAAATTTCCGTAAAACATCATGGGAATGGGGGCTATCCAGCCTAAGAAATAAAAAAAGGAAAGGTTGGCCCAGGAGTGACAGAAAGAACATCGCCGGCCCCACAGAAAGACGATGCTTAACTGATAGCAGCTTATTGGTAGTGGATAACAAAATACACCGTTAATTAATAGACGAAATCAAAGTGGGCTGGATCCGCTTCTTGCCAGTCTTGGTTGTTGTGACTGGGTTCGCAATTTCTGATGGAGTAGCCTCGACCTTAACCATACCTGAAACAGGCTTAGGCGTTGATGGGGCAGCCGGCTTCACTGGCTCGACCTGGGTGGTAACTGAGGTCGAAATAGGCTGGCCATAGATTTCACCCAGTTCTCCCTCGTCAAATATCACAACCGAGCAGTAGCCGTCAGAGGATGTCATCAATAAATGACGGCCGTTAGGCGACCTGATGGATCCATTAGAAACGGTGCCATAATGGACATGGTGAACCAAAATAGAGGTAAAGGATAGTTCTCAAAATCAATAAAAAAAAATGCCAGTAAAATGGGCACAGCGCTCAATGATATGTATAAATATATACCCCCGGTATAAGCTGATCCATCTATCATGATGTAGACTAAGTGAGACGCTCAAGACACTACTTGTGGAATCGAGATGTGACTTACCAAGACAGATCGGTTAGCGTCGCGTAATGAAAGTTGGCCAAATAGGCCAGCGGTTCGTGCTGTTGTGAATCATAAAGAATCACGGCATCCTGGGTAGCCACGGCAAAAACGAGCCGGTAAGGAAGGTCCAGCCATTCAGAGCTTGGTTTGCCGGAGCTCGCTGGAGGTCGTTTACAAAACCGATGCGGGGCACACCGAATCGCGATGGCCGGTTTTTGAAAGCCGCTGAGCATCGCCACTGGAGCTCTAATTATAAAAAATG
The DNA here is from genome assembly GCA_027576995.1 of Dimargaris cristalligena. NCBI lineage: Eukaryota > Fungi > Kickxellomycota > Dimargaritomycetes > Dimargaritales > Dimargaritaceae > Dimargaris > Dimargaris cristalligena. Next base: position 80,123 of record JANBQC010000035.1, read on the forward strand.
GTGAATATACGCAATCCGAGCCATACAGTGGTATGCAGTACCAGTCAGTAACTTTTCCAAATACCAGTCCCAAGAATATAGTAGCTCAATGCCTGTAATTCGCGCTACGTGGCCAATTACCTAATGGGAAGGTACGAATATAATGGGAAAATACACACAATTCATTTCACTTACTCAGCCAAACGATCCCGGGCGTAAATGTATACTGCATTTTGAGTCTGCTCATCCGCCGACGAGCCAGATTTAGTCGTAGAGGAGTCATGAACTCGGTGAATTCCAGCCGGTGTAAGTAAAACTGACCCATCGGGGGTAAAACACAACCGTCGGAAAAAGGAGGTCAGCGTTTCACTGTGGTATAACCGGACGTACTGAGGACCGCCTGTTTGGCCCGAGAGGGAATGGGGTTTAGACGGGCCGTCACCAGTTGATTTGTCCTTTTTGTCAGCGGCTAACTGCCCGGATTGCGGGGCAGGTGGGGCTGTAGTTTCCTGAGGCTCATTGGCAGCATTGGTCGGGGTGCGAGATTCGACTTCCAGCCGAGAGTGTTTTACTAACAGCGATTTTTTAGTAGTATTAAGTGTCTTTACCGTCCATTCATAAATATTGACCGCTCTATCATAAGTCCATATTTTTTTCAGAAAACAATTATTTGGTTTAGCAGTAAGTATCTGGAATTATGTGATACTTCAATCAGGATAACTACGAATACCAGAGTAAAACTCCGTTAACTCGAGAAAGAATATATATCTAGCTCATTAAAATTACCGGTTTGAAGCTGCGCCAAACACCATGACTTACCGATCACTGCTCTGCGTAGCAAAAAAATGACCTTTGGGGTCCCATGCAACCCCCTGGATATAATTGCTATGGTCAGCAATACAGTGTATACATTTGGCTAATATCGGTACGGTAATAAAGTGGGATTTCGAATAATTGGGAAGGATTAGCTGGCGTTTTAACGCGGAAATCGGTCCAAGTTATAATGGGGACGTCAAACATAATTTTGGAATATGTATATATTACAAGTTTTCCTAGAATTTGTCACATTAATATCAAGAAGCATGTCTTTCTAATATCTCAAACATGAATATATGCGAGTCTGACCTTGCTTAACATCCCAGATCCGGGCAGTGTTATCTACTGATCCACTGATTATAAACCGGCCGTCGGCCGACCAGGATATATCGTAGATATCGGCCAGGGATCCTCTAGTGATTTAACCCAAAAATATATACATAAAGTAGGTGGTATGAGTTGGTTAGAGTACTGCTCATAGTCAGAATTCCGTATTGTTATCTAAATACGTACGTATTTTTTTATATTCACGACTTTTCGGCTCATACGTAGCGGTTGCTTGAATTATTGTACATGGCTTAGTATTGGCGAAAGTCTCCGCATGGTCAATTGATTACCTCAATAAAGATACGGCCTTCCAAGTTTCCTCAGCGCCCGCAACACTGGCATTTTCAAGCGAACCCGATGCGGCCTGGCTTTGTTTCCAAACTATGATGGTACCATCTACATTATTACAAGCCAATGCAATTTATATATCAATGGATTAGCAATTCCTAACATTATACCAAGGATACGAGTAGAATTTGAAATATTAAATAACACGGTTTGATAGCTTATCGGCTCGATGTGTATGCAAACCTCAACAAATATATTTTCAAAAATAACCTACCATCCCCTGACGAGGCAAGCAACGAATCTATACGAGGAATATATCCCGGGAATATAATATACCGCTGGAATAAATAATGAGTATGCAAAACCAACATTTGTATCGGATCCATTAACCATGCGGTTGATCATGCAGCTATGAATAACTACCGAATGTCTAAATTGATTAGCATAGAAAGCTTACCGGCTGGGGAAAACCGAACCACATTGACGGCGGCGGAGTGCCTGGCTAACTCTGCAACGAAATTGACCGAGACATTGCCATTGCTGGACTCCATTAACCGCCAAAGCTATATCATTACATTAGCAGATGATAGATTTAGGCACAATTTACAATAAGACTTCAGAAGGGGGTGGTAGCCGGTTACAGTATACAGACCAGCTTGGGTCCTTCATAAAAACACGTGCCCAATATTACCAGGCACGTAGTTCCATGCCATTTGCGCCATGGTACGGGTCCCTACTCCCAAATTGCGAATACTTACGCGAACATTACTATCGCCACCTGCGGTTGCAAAGCGTCCGGGTCGGCTGGGATCAAAATCGACCGAGAATACGGCCAAATTGTCGTGCCAGTTGATTTGGAATGTTTTGGCCTTCATGGGGTTGACGAAAGCTGGGAGGCTGGATGTAGGCGGGGGCGTCGAAGTAGGTTTTATGACAGGGCTTTAAAAACTAGGAATGCAAATGAGGAATGGTATAGTTAAGGTCAGCGAGGCAGGGTAAATGTGCAGTACCACCACCGCTTATAGGTACTGCTCGACTGTACACAACCCGGCTCTTACTCCCCAAGGAAATTACCCATGAATCTATCTAATGGAGTAAACAAACCCCTCCTCCCCCTTTCCGATGTCCACACATTCACAACCACTTACATAAAGAGCTGTTTAACCCAGGTCATGTGATTAAACAGTGCCAATAGAGTTAGCATGCACGCCTTTTAACTAATTTAATTCAAGAGAGTATGAATCTCAGCTACCCCAGTAAACATGTAATAACTTTAGGCAATAGTACTTAGAGACTATGAATTTAGTAGCATAGAGGATCGATTGCTCAAAAGTAAGAGATTGCGGAAAATAAAAAAATCCAACAATATGGCCAAACCATGTAGGACCGACTATAAATTAACCGTTTAGCTAGACTTCTGGGCGAGTAGCACATATATTTGGCACCCATGCCTAACCAACTCCCCCAAATACCTGGGAGTTGCTGGAAACCTTATTCAACCTGGTAATCCCTGGTTTTGAAAGGCCTTAGAGTTCTATTAAGAAGTGGTGAACCGTTTGGTATGACCAGAGACAGCGGGATTAGTGACCTGGCAGGTTTGGCTTGGACGCACAAATCTACTGGGCTGCCGCAGACCTGAGCTGCTTAGTCGGGATTTTGTACGTAATAGCTGGGGAATGTTGGCAGCAGTGGCTGTTGGTTTAGGGCGAATCATGAACTTTGAGGACGTTAGAGCTACTGGCAAATGACTAGGACTCACCGAAATCTGAGATGGGTGCTCCAGTTCAATCGGTTTGGGTGCCCCGTTCCCTGATTGGCTGTGCCGCTCTTGATATTTCTCCGCATGTTGAAGCAGTCGGGATGGGGGGTGAGGTTCATTTGTGCCACGCTCGGATAAGCCACCAGTTCCTGTCGGCGGTACCTGTCTAGATGATACCACCGGCGGAGACTTGTGCAGTGGATTATGCGCCCCGAGTCTTTTACTGCTAGCACCGGGCTTGGCTGTATTCCCAGGGCCGATTGTCGGATCCACTTTAATCATGTTGATTGGTGTAGCTTTTCTAAAAGAAAGAACCATTTTTTTATCTGCAAACTTAACTGTCTTCGCAGGAGTGATCCGTTCGGCGTTGAGTGGGCGTAAAATACCCTTTGGAGCCGGTGTACTGTCGGCCGGTGTTGGGTCGCACAGCACCCAAGTATTTAGGCACACCAGAGCAACACTGATGACCACCCAACGAAATGAAAATGCCATCACAATCCTGCCTAATGCGGTTTAAATTTAAGTAAGCTAGGTAATTCCAAATAGACCGGGGTATATAGAGTAGGAACAAAGGAAATGATGGTCACTGCTGTGAAAAAAGGAAGCTAAATCAAGAACATTAATTCCCTGGCAATGGAGAAGGAAGGGTGATTTTGGTGTATTTATATAGCCTTTTACCTGTTGTTGAAGGACACTGTTCAAAGGCCACTACCAATAGTTGGGATGCCTCTAGAAAAATTGAGGGTGTGTATGTCAAATGGTAGTGGATAGATTCCCCGAAGTTGTACTTTTCTCTTGGCAGCACGCTTGAGTCTATGGCAAGGAATTCCCTATCCACAAACCAATGACCCCGTACACAGGCATTGTACAAGAAAATATGCCTACCACCCTTCCATGGTTTCCGACTGGTAGGCAGGGTGTGAACTGTGTTACCCTCATGCCGCCCATATTATTGGCCTCCCCATCTGGATGTGGAGGTACTCGACGTCAGCATCAAACGAAAAAAAAAAATGACGGGGGGTAAACTCTGCAACTGATCAACTCAATCTCCAACAACCACCACCTCCTTCACCCCCACCCGCCACTAGTGTCCTCTATAACAAGTGAGGCCAGCAACCTAGGGCCACAGGAGATTTTGAAAAATAAAATGGATGCGCAGACCGGGAATCGAACCCGGGTCTACCGCGTGGCAGGCGGTAATTATACCACTAAACCATCTGCGCGCCTATAAAAATTTATTTTTCAATGACATTAATATTTATATTACGCTTTAGTTAAAACGTATGAATTAGACTCCCTTTTCCAGTCTTTCTATTTATCATTATTTAGTGACAGGTCTGAAGGTGTGGGAGCAGCTGTGCATAAAAACTCTGTAATATTCACATTTATGAGAGAATGGCACACCCGCGCAACGAGCCCGTTGTCCACTCCCTATCGGCCAACGAGGTAAACGATTGGAGAGGAATTCGTCCTACCTATTATCGTTAATAGATGCCGTCGACGTTTTGTTATTTATTGGCGATACTTATTTCGCACAATGGACAAGTCCACGGTCTATAATAACCGAAAGGTCGTCGTGCACATGTGTAAAGAACACGGCAGAGACAAATTTTGATAGTAAAAATAGAATAACCTAATAGGGTCGGATGGTAGGAAGGAATAAAAGAAGGAGAAAGATAGAGAAACAAATTTTCGCTAGAAAATTTTTCCTTTCTACTTCGGGGAAAGTAATATTTTTACGGAAAAATTTTTCTTTCCCCTCTATTAACATAATAAGTTTGTATAAACGAATTATCGTTAATAGATGCCTATTCCCAATAACCCTACCTCTCGAAATGACGACTCCATTACACTGGAGTTGTCCTTCAGGCTTTTATAAGCCTCTAAATATAGATAAATGGGATAGACTAAATGAATGGAAACACCTCGAGGATAAACGGGAAAACCAATATAACTGAAAGTATTGAGAATATTTAAATGATAAACGAAAATATAAGCTGTAACTCTGGCTGATAAGGTAAAACTACTCGGCAATAGGCCCGCATTGTTTCCAAAGCCTCCCATCGACCCCAATCCAATACTCTTAGTGGGTCCACCTTAGCTGCCAACATCCCCGCAACCATAGTCTTCCTTAAGCTATGTGATGAATATGCTGATGTAATAGCTTTCTGATGTCCCAAGGATTCTAACAGTGCATGGAGACACCGGGTAACCCAGGCCGCTGGGTTTGATTTAAAGGTTAACCACAGGGTAGTTGTTTTGACGGATGCCAGATATAAACCAATGATCTCCTTAAAGGCTGGGCATATTGGATTAGCTACTCGATGAACCCCCTCTAGATGTGCCTTACGTTTTTCACCGCTGATAAAAATAGATAAAGTTTGGCCCTCAAGGCTCACATCTTGCCTTCGTAAACTAGCTAGCGAGCTGGCCCGTAGGCCGAAGATAATACCAATAATAAACAGGGTGGCCCATTCTAACTGCACCCCATTGGGCTTCCACCCGAGGGTATAGAGATGCTTGTACAGGTGTGTAGGTATCGGCCGGGCTCCCTGTGGATCCTTCGACTCGGGGAAGTCTTGATAAAAGGTTACAGCATATCCTTTACGAAACTGTGATGCAGCCTCCTCGGAGAATCTGACCCGACCATATATGATCCTATCGAATTTTGACAAAGGTGCCAGTTTTCCAGGCAATGATCGGGGGTTCACCCTCAATGTGTACAGGTGAACCAGATATGCGACTAGGGTAGTATTAGAAACGGGGTGTGCGAGATGACCAGTGGACTGGCAGAACTGTAAGAATTGCTGGTGGTGGTGTTCATAGGTCTTCCAGGTCGCCTTGGCAAGACTATTGAGCATGATGGTCTTCGCTAAATCATTTTCTTTAAGACTAGGGGCCAAATGGGATAGCCAGTGATCAGTAATCTGGGAGGCATAATTTCCCTGAAACTGGAGTGCCGTTAGAACCGAGCCACAATCATTTTCCAACGCCGATTCATGAATGGTTCTGGGAGTAAATTGATGGACCCTGCTGGCGGAATTGCCCACTGGCCCTGGATCGGTAACTCTTGAATTGATTTCGCAGACTCGACAAGGGGGGGCCACCATGGTTGGCTCTTCCAAAGAGGCAGAATAATTGTCCCTTGAGCCCGCTCTTGAATCATCTTTGCTATCACCCGATTGATTATGCCGAAGGGGGGATTGAACCACCCGTTTTCCTGTGACCAATCGAGGGAGAAAGCGTCCTGGCCGACTGCTCTTGGATGGTGCTTCAAGGTGCAATAGCGGGGCAGCTGGGC